>VXCM01005417.1:0-16803 GCA_014773175.1 Lucifuga dentata
AAATCAGTCTCTCCCTCCTTACTGTCCAGCCTAGCATACAAGTCATTGTACGCCCTTTGTTTGGCAGTCAGAGAAGTAAGATTGCTCTCCAATAAATACCGCTTATCATTTGAAAGCACCCTTAAGAGAATTAAGAGCGATCTGCACAAATGTGAATGAAAACAACTCAGATGATTCAGATAAACACAATAGAATGGTTTCATCATCTGTAATACACGCAGAGCACCAACAGGTGGAGTCAGCGAGACGCAGACGCAAAATCTCTCATTCCGTTTAGCGTAACAAAGAAAACTGCTAAGCTTCATATGCATTGGAACAAAACTACTTCAAATAACATGTATAGTTCCTGAAAACATAAACCTACAAAAAATAGTACAAAAATATAAAAAAAATTGGAAATATCTGTGCTTTGGTTTCTCTCTGACTCCATCTGCTGGTGTTCTCTGTGTATTACACTCGTGATATTGTTCTATTAGTTAGGAAATTATGTTTGTATAATTTCTCAAGTTTTTTTTTCCTTTTTGCTTCACATTCAAATAGTATGTTGTAGCAAAAACTTTTTGTTGATATATTGTAGTTTTGACTAAACTGGGTTTGGTGCCTTCGTTCTTCCTCTGTGGTTTAAGAAGTGTTGCCTGTCCTCGCTGAAGCTTCGTAAACCAGAAAACTAATGCAAAGTAAATTCTTGGTGCTTTTTAATTCCATATGTTGAAGCTGAGAGATGTGCTGTGAAATCATGCAAAATGAGTGACATGTCCTGTCCTTAGCAGATCTATCGCTAGATCTGGCAACTTTTAAGACCCCTTTAGTGAGTTGTTTTTTTTTAAAAAAAAAAGCTAGCAACTACCTTAGATTTGCTAGATTAGCCTAGCGACAAATCTAGCGACATCAGTGACTTTCACGAGAAGAGAGTTGGTAAACGTGCGCCACGAATCTGTCCTTTATGACTGTGGCTCTACGGGGCTAAGTTTGCTGTAGACAGTGCATTCAGTGTGTGTGTGTGTGCGCGCGTGCATGTGTGGGATAGTGTAGGCAGGCACGTTCAGTCGACCGCACAGTAGCTAGACAGAAACATGAACAAGTTGCATCTGAGCGCGCCAACATTCATAACAACCAATCAACAATCTCCATCGCTATGGGGCAATAAAGTCGCTGTGTGGTGACGTTACATATGCAAATTAGCCGATGACATCATCTAACGGACTTTCTGGTGACTTTTGGGGCAGACCTCGGCGACTCTCCACAGACAAAGAGTTGACAATACTGTTTCCAATCTCCATCGCCTCCATCTGTTTCAGCTGCATAACAGCTTTTTTTCACAAACTAATCACGCCGCATGAAGTCAAACACCAAACTGTAGGGGGCGCTCTGTATCTGGCTTAACTGCCCTCCTTCTCTTTAATGAAACATGCTGAAGTGACAAGATGGAACGTAAATTTCTCGTAATGTTTCGTCCATTCTCCCACATGGTGCTCAGAAGAAGCCAGCATCGGTGCAGACTTGCTGTCAGACGGTTTTATTGTCCACTTCCTGTCACCGGGTTGCAGCTCTTAACACGGCAAACCCTCCGCCGTCTGTAAAACGTGCAGATTGTGTGGAGAGCTGATAGGGTGATGATGGAGAAATCAGACTGAGATTGAGGCTAAAATGTCTCAGCTTCTTTCCTTTTAGCAACAGAACTGAAATTCACACGTTTCACTTCTCATATTTGATATCAGCAACATCCAGATTTATATCTCAAACCAGCTGAGTGCGTCTCTGTCTCAGAGGTCCACACCAGAAACGGAAATTTAATAATTCATCTTATCAGCGGATGATCATTTTCATAATGGGGAAGTGCGTTTCCCTCATCAGCCTGGATATGAATGTGGATGAGTGAAGATCACAGACAAACAGCACCTGGTGTTGTCGCCAAACAGTCGTTATGTTAATCCATCTTCCGGCTTAAAGAAAGAAAATGAGTCTTTATATCATTGATCTTTTTGAGTTCAGACAACAAAAAACACAGTAGACATAGAGTCCTTACAGTCCATTTCACACTTGTACGTTGTGGCTTTTTTTTTTTTTTNCTTTTTTTTTTTTTTGAAGGTCAGTCAGCGGAGCTCGGCTGAGACGAGTTCAATTTAAGTCTCTTTAGCAGCTCTTTAACTTTCCGTTGAGTTCAGGTCAGCAGCTCAGGTAAGCTCACTTCACCTCCGCCTGGCAGTGTGAAATAGACTCGAATGGATTCTGCTCTCCTCTCGTGGCGTGGGGGTTTGACATCTTTTTATGTTCTACTTCAGTAGCCACTGATTCACTGAAGAGAAAACAGAAGAAAAGAGGAGAGAAGGAAATAAGTAAAGCAAAGATAAGCAGTATGCAAGGGCGTCACTTTGTGCTGAAAAGTGGTGGGGACATAAGGGCTCACATCAAAAGGACATAGCCTAGGCCAGGGATCCCCAACTGGGGTCCTATCTATCAGGCCCTCAGATGACTTCTCAACCCCCCCCCCCCCNCTTGGGATCGTGTGTTCATAAAATGTCACGCTTGGGCTCATTTTGTTCAGGAGAATCTAAGCTTTCCGTAGATATTCCTATATCTTCATTTTATTAAGAAATGGTGATTATAAAACACCCAAACACTACAATATGAAGTGCTGGGCCAGTGCCGGGCTGTAAAAGTTGTAAAGGGTTGTAACAACCCTCCGGTTGTAGAGGGTTGTAACCCTTTACAAATAAATAAAAATTAGAAAATTGTTTTCCGTTGTTATTACCAAATGAGAGAAAAAGATCGGGGGGAAATGATGGTGATGATGGTGAAGGGGGGGGTGGCCCTTGGCTTGGCATGCTTGATGCTTGACATAATTTGGCTCTTGGGGAAAACTAGTTGGGGAACCCTGACCTAGGCTACTGGAGTCGACAATATACAGCATAAAACGCACAACAGCATCGGCCGCATAAATAACAGTCATCCATACGCATCACATTAAATCTGTTTTTTTTTTCTTTTTAAATCTTACATTACTGTTTTTGGACAAAGCACATTTGTTTCTTCTATATTTACATTGCATCTTATATATTCTTATTGTGCAAATAAACCTTTCACAAAATGTTAACATTTCTTGGTGAAAGCTGTTTTTTTTTTTTATTTTTAGAACATTTTTAACAAATTATGATTTTAAAAAAGTGATGGGGACAAAATTGGTCATTTCAAAAAGTGGTGGGGACATGTCCACAGTGTCCCAGTGTAAATGACACCTATGGCAGTATGCAATATATATATATCTATCTATCTATATATATATATATAGATAGATAGATATATAGATATATAGATATATATAGATAGATATATATATCTATATATATAGATAGATAGATATATATATATAGATATATATATAAAAAAGTAGGAGAAATGTAGAAGAAAAAGAGGTTCACCTCTACAGAAGAACGATTTCTAAACTTTTATTAAACATTGTTACCCTTCATAAACAACACGCACACACACACACACACACACACACACACACACGCATCCCTTTAAGCTAAAAATTACCATGAACATCTGCTATGCTGTGACATTCTCTGTTCTTACGTTGCTATTTCAGGCCTTGGTGCACCTGGACATTAAGGCTGTAAAGTAAAGCCACTCATCTTATCTGTTACTGTTCTTTTTATCTGTTTACTTCAAAATAATATCTTTAGTTTTATCTGCACTCAGGTACAAAATGGACATTGAAAAACATTCACGCTCCGTCGTATTATGAGGGATCTGCTGGGCCGGGGTCTGACCGGACCTTTCAGCACATTCATCTCCTTTTCTAAGGCCTTTGCTGACTTGGATTTGTGCTTTGGATAATTATCGTGTTGGAGGGTGAATTTCCTCTTCGCACTCAGCTTTCTGACGGAGCTCAGCAGGTTTTGTACCAAAATATCTTCAGATTTGCAGCTTTTTTATTACCTGCTGGTTCTGATTGCAGCCCACGTCCCTGCCGAAGAAAAAGACTGGCCTGAAAACATGGCGCTGCCTCAGCTGCTTCACAGCAGGCGTGGCGTTCTTTAGGCGATGATGAGCTTTAGTGTCGACTCAAATATACTGTATTAATGTAAATATACTGTATCTCTTTGAATTAAGGCCAAAAAAGTTCTGTTTTAGATAAGTTAGACAGTCTTGGATGATCTTTTTGATGACAAACTCTGTAAACTGTCACGTTTTATGTTTTATCCTCCTTTGTCTTCATTGTTTTAAATGTTTTTGATTTTGCTGTTTTTTGCTGTTTACTGTTAGGTGTCCTTGAGTGCCATGAAAGGCGCCTATAAATAAAATGTATTATTATTATTATTATTATTATTAAATGGCTTCTGTCTTTCCATCTGTCCCCGACAGAATCATCCTGTTGTTGCTTTAAAGGACCATACCACCCATTTTGCATGTTTGAGCCTAGGTTACAAGGTTACTGACAATCATTTTTACGTTTTTCAGTCAAAGCCGTGTTCTCCTGGGATTATATTCCCTGGCGGAGATGTGCAGTTTTTCTCCTGTAACTCTTTGCAGGTAGATAAATTTACTTCAATAAAAAATTTTAGAAACACTGTGTTTGCTGTGATAATTATGTATCTCAAGCACATTTCAAGTCTCTACAAGTTGATTTTAACAGCATTCTGGAATGAACTGAAACCAATGGTGGTCTGGAAGGTTGGAAAAACAAGCCTAATATTTACCATTCCAGTCGAAGAGAAATGGTTGGGAGTAATGTGACATGTATGCTGGTTCTATATCTTGGGTTCAAACATGCAAAACCACCGGTATGGTCCCTTAAGGTACAACTTCATCCAATGGATGTAGACTTTGATTGTCCACTGTATACTAGGGAAGTTAATGAAGGGAGACGGGAGTATTTGGAGTCTCAGGAGACCAGATCAGACCTTTATTCACCATGTTTTATCCCAACACGTTTCAGCCGTGACACCACGCCGTTTCCCATGTCAGAAAAGGGAAATCTAAGGAATCCCACGTAGAAAGGAAGTGATGGAGCTCCACTCTGTGATTAAACTACATTTACACCTCAGTCAAGTTTGGTTTTAATTAGAACGGTGCGTCACTGCTGTAAGTGTGTCGTGGGACTGAAACACTTGTTCTCTTTCTGTCTTCATACTCCATCGCCACACTTTGTCTTCTTTCTGTCCGCTCTCTTTCGTGTCTCTATGCAAAGCCTGACATTTCTGATTGGTTTCAGACGTGGCAGGTGACGCTGGCGTTCTGTGTTTTCTGACCTTGAAGTACAGAAACTCCCTGTAACAACAAGCCATTATCGAAGAGATGAAGAGGCCCAGAAATCCATTAGACGTTACGGAAAGCTCACTGGGCTCCACCGGATCGATAGCAAAGATCTTCAGAGGAGAAGCAAAGGCTGGAGACTTTCTATTTTCCTGGAGGACATGAGGACTCCTACACTCGCTGTGTAATGCTTCCATATTCAGACACACACACACACACACTGCCTCACTGATGTTCTCGCTCTCTTTTCCACCAACCACCTCACCGACGCTTTCAAGGTTTACTCCGCACACACAACACACACCCACACACACACTTTTACATCTCACTTTTTTTTTTTTCGCTCCCAGGAGATCTCCCTCTGTTTCATGCTCTTTCTCTTCTTTCACACTCACAAGACATTGCTGACAAAGGGCCACACTCATTCAGCCTCCCTCCTGCTGCAAACCTTTAGGCAGCTTCAGTGATCAGTTGTATTTCTATACTTATGAGGACTTCGCTCGTTTGGTCTCCCTAAAGCAAAAGCTAAACCCACCAGTGGAGCTTCCACCTACTGCCAAGTGTTTTCCTAAGCGGCTGGAAGGAAGCTGATTTTAAAACAAAGTTAAACTAGGACAGAACATCACGTCAGAGAGCATCTGCCTCATGTCTAGAATGACTGTGTTACGTTCACTTTTTCAATTAACACACATTTCCTGTTTTCAGGTGGTGGCTAAAAGGCAGAAACATAAAAGATTTATGCTCATTTCACTTCTTTTCCTTTTTTACAGTCTGAAATGTTGTTTTTATTAAGCTCTAATACTTCATTTCATCCCCCCAAGATTAATATTCATATTTTATATCATTCATATTGGCAGAGAAGGTGAGGAAGTACCGGCATCTTTATGATTCCTCCATGAAGGATTATAAAGACTGACAAATGGCTGCCAACCCCAGGCACGAGAAAGGAACATTTCTGTCACATGAAGTGGAAAAATCTCCAAAAACATTATGTAAAGGCAAGAAAAAAGTCCAAACCAAGACTTGAGGATCCTGATGGAGCTAACGAGCCTCCGGATTCCTCTCGCTCGTCGTGCATGGCGGTCATGAAAGCGTGAGAAGGACACGGACTCTGTTGGGAGTCCACATCACGTCCATGCTAAGGCAGGCGCCACACCTCACATGTAGTAAAAGACAGGAAGTCCATGTCAACGTTAACCCTTCCTATATGTTGTAATAACCTAAACCAGTCCTTAGTTTAGTTTGACCATTTTTAACAACTCTAGGATGCTTATGTAAGCCTGGCTTTGCATACTCACGTGCAAACATTTATCATTAAACTTCCATAAAAAAAAAAAAAAAANAAAAAAAAAAAAAAAAATACATTGATCCTTTGCTGACCTTCTTATTCAGAACTTATCAATCAACCTTCCTGTGAACTTGTTCAGCGTCTGGCAGGCTGAATGCTGTATTTCCACCCTGTAGTACCTTTTTTTTTCCATGAGCTATTTTATTATGTTTCTTATATTTGTATTGTTTATATGGTTTTCTTCTTATTTGCTGTTTTACATCTTTCATACATGGTTTAATGTCTCATTGTTTTATGTCTTTGTAATTTGTCCTGCAGCTCTGATGTCACACCAGCCGCTCTTTAAATAGCCTCTCCTTAGGTTTCTTCCATTTTTTCCTTAGATAATAAAGTTTTTTTTAGGAAGCTTTTCCTCGTCTTCTTAGTGAGTTTGGACAGCTTGGGAACCTTTAATGTGTGTTCCTGTAAAGCCCTTTGAAGCATGGTTTGTGATACTGGACTACAAATAAAATTGACTGGTACCTCTGTATTGCGGCCGCAGGGCGCGGTTGTTGGGGCAGTCGCGGCCCTGCTTGCTGAAGTTGATGTTGGTGCGGATGCAGCGCTGCAGCAGAGGCTGGGTGGGTCGCGTGTTGTCGCTCATGCTCAGGAAGATCTTGTAGGGTTCGTTCTGGCTGAGGAGGCGCAGGGAGTGCATCTGTGGAGGAGCAGGAGGGGNGGGAGGTTCAGGTTGAGTTCAGGTGTTCAGCTGATTTCATAAAGCTCAGATCAGTTCAGGTTAGTTCAAGCAGCAACAGGTGAGTGTTAAAGTCGATGCCGGAAGGTTTTTTTTTAAGCTGCAGTCCCGTAAACGACCACTAGATGGTAAACTCCAACCTCAGAGAACTTCTCTCTAAAAATACAAAATATAGCATATATTTTTCCTCAGTAGGTTTTACAGTATGCCAACTGTAATTTCACTCCTTTTAATATCTTTTGCTGATGATTTAAAAAAAAAGAACAAAGCTATTGTTACATTAAGAGTAAATGAAGGCTTAAAGAAGAGCATATTTGGAGGCATGTTTGCTTGTTTTTATTTATTTATTTTCTATGTATGTACACTACAGGCCAGAAATTTAATGCCATCCCCAGATTTAAAACAAAACAAAAAAAAAAACCAAAACATCAGTACACTGTTTGTTTTACAATTTATTGCACAGAAAGTGACAAAAATAAATGAAAGTAATTAGTTTTCAAGAAGAATTAGTCAGCAGTAGCACATTCCGTAGCCGCTATGGCTACAGAAATGATTTTTAATGAAGGCATCAGTCTGTATTAGTGCAGCACTCCTGTTGTGTTCCAACTCTCTGCTGATGTGTTTTAACAATCTATTCCTGCTGTCTGCCTTCTCCCACATCATTTTGGATTAACGTGCTGCATGGGGGCGTGGCTGCAGAGCAACAGCATGAGCATCAACTTAGTCCAAGTTAAAGGTATTATGAAGAGAATTACCATTACATCCTTCAAAAACACGCGATTCCATCTGGTTTACCAGTTATTGGTCAGAATTTCATTCTTCAACAGGAAACGATCCAAAACATTCATCAAAATGATGCTAAACGACAGCAAAAGGGTTTAGAATTCTGATTGGCCAGAGGAGGTTACTTTGACCAAACCAAAGTCTGAGCCTGAAATGACTTCAGAGGCTTTGATGACTAATTCTTCTAGAAAACTCATTACTTACATTTATTTTATGTATTTTTGTCATTTCTTGTGTAATAAATTGTAAAACAAACAGTGTATTGATGTTTTTTTTTTTTTTAAACTGGGTGTGGCCTCAAACTTCTGGCCTGTAGCGTATGAATGTATTATTTTGCTCCAAACACCTGACAGGTTGGTAGTGAACAGTAAACCATGGTTGTTAAAAAATGTGTCATTAATAGGTCATAATTATAACAGTTATTATCAGGTTGGCTGTTACACATTCAACATCCTTTAGCCTAATTAACCTCATGGGGTTTATCTATCGATGTAAAGATTCACCGTAATGATGCTGTGTGTTAAATATGATAATACGGTGTGAATTTAACAGCGCTGGCTCATTAATTAGGCTCACGTCTGCAATATTCATTGATTCAGGGCTGCATGCGATCCCAGCACAGAGTTTTAGGCTGCAAAATATAATATATGACATCTGGAACGTGCCACCACAATACTGTCAGGGCTGAAATAGAACCATTTAACTCCGCTGACACATTAAAAGCAATTCATGAGGTGATCAATTAAATGGTAATTTAAAAGCTGTAAGTAAAGAGATGATTAAATGTGTCAATTAATAATTTTATTTAATTGTTCTGTCTTAAAATGATGAGTTAGTTCAAATAGTCATCATTAAGGCTGAAGCAGAGCAAAACTATAGAGTTCCACATTCTTATTTTTATTTATTCTGAAGCCTTTGTAAAGCTTTAATGTGCAAATCACTCTGACTCACTTCTGCTTTCCTTCGTTGCAGCACCACTGTGCATACTGAGTGAAAACAGACTATTTTAACCCTGACTTATGCTTTCCATAAGTTACATACATGTATGTTCGCATGGACATGAGCTGACGTGGAAAAAGGATTGAGCAGATACTCAATGCAGTTTAATGTAAACTGATATTATCCCAAACAGTAGGGGGCGCCGTATCAAAAACTGGCGCCTGCAGCACGTCGTGTTACAGAGGAAGTTTGTTATTTATAAATGGCTTCACCCATAACAAGTGATTTTCATGAGGAGGAGCTGCTGCGTTTCCTTCTGTGTTTGCTTTCACTTATCCGTCTCTTAAATTCTTCCTGCCTTCTGGCACGTCTCTTCTTTTCCAAAACTTTATCAGATTTCATGCCAGGCATTGTTTTTCATGTGGCGTGATGTTCTTTCATTAAAGGATCGTAGAGACGCCTGCATTTACCATTTTTGAAACGTCTGCGTATAGTTACAAAATCTGGGAGAAGGTAACGAGGCGTGTCTTTCCGTGTTACGTCAATACATCAGTTTATCCACATGGACGCATCAAGCATAAAATAAGCTTTTAAAGCCCCTCCCCCTCCTGAAACCCTGCTCTATTCTGATTGGCCAGCTGCATCAGACCTGGCAACACCTGCAGACTGCAACCAGGAATAGCAGCCAAATGCTCGCTGGCCTCGTGCATGGCAGGCGTGACTAAAATTTACATACGTTACATGCTGATGTCATCATGTAACAGAAGTAAAGGACCAATCAAAACTAAGCTTTCAGGGCAGTTCAGGGCTTAGAGTTTGTCTTATTGGATGGATTTCTGTATTCATCAACCTCAAGTTTTTACACTCTGACAAAGTTCAACACAAACTGCTGCGATAATACACTCTAAAAAGAGAAAATAACAAAAAATAATGTGTCTGTTTAAAGTAAAGAGATGACAAAATGCAAACTGTGAACTTTAAAGCAGGAGGATTCATTAAACGTCATTAATTCGTTCATTATTTAGCACTTTCAATGCACTTAATTTGATTTTATTATCTCCCACGGTCGAATAAAATGGAAGCTGAAAACGATGAAGATGATTTAAAGAAAGAATAAGGAAATATCAATTTTAATTGGTGAATTTAATGATCATTTTATAAGTTTAGCACCATTGATTTTATAGCATAAATGCGTCAAAGTAACATTTAATAAATCATAAATTAATTCATTAATTGATTCTAAAACCACTAAAAAAGTCTAATTATTGCAGTGGCAGCAGACATTAAACTCCACAGAAACAAGTAGAAGTTATTACTTTTCTCAGCGAGCAACGTGATGGATTACATTTTTAAAAAAGCAACAAGAAAATGTGTAAATTATTTATTTTCTGCAGTAAAAAACCCCGATGCTGAACATAGTCACATAACAGCAGTGGATGTATTAAATTAAAGCTGTATGTGAGGAAGGCGACAGGAGAGAGGAGAGTGTGAGCCGGAGGAAATAAGGGATGAAGAAATGCAGGGAAAGAGAGGAAGGATAGGAGGGAAAAGAAAACAGCGAAGGGGGAAAAAATGACATGAAGAGGGAAAAAGAAAGCATGAAAGAGAAAGAGCAAGGAGGACGAATGAAGCAGGGAATCAGATCAGAAGTGTAGAAATGGATGACAAGTGAGAACAAAGGAGGGTGAGTAAGCGTGTGAGTAGATAATGTGTGAATAGAAGGCAGATGACATGTGGGAGTTTATTACAGTGATGCATGCAGGTGAGTTCTGCTCTCTGATGCTCCCGATTCTCTGATTCTGAGACTTTCAGCTGCAGAAAGAGCCTTTCCGATCAGAATCCGGCTGAAACGTGACGCAGCGCTCTGCAGGTTTGTCGTCGGGTCGCCGTGACTGAACTTCACAGATTCTCTGGAGCTCCGTGTGCTTTATCACGTTAAACTGAGTGCGTAGAATACGAGAACCAGTGAAAAACCTTGACACGATGATTTATTTATTTTCTTATTTAATAGCTCAGATTGTCCATGCTGTACACAAGAATGAATTTTTCATGACAAAATGCTCCTTTAAAGATGAGCTCTTCTAATTTAGGTAGCAGCATGACCTTCCTTCCTTCCTTCCTTCTCTCATGGATTGTCGCTTTCTTGTGGTAAAGGAGCTCGATGAACCCTGAGAACTATGTCGGTGGAAGCATCAAACTTTCAGCAGGTCCAACCAAGAGGTGAGACAAGTGAGAGGTCCAACAGGTGAGACAGGTGAGACAAAAGGACAATTCCTGGTCCTCCAGGTTGGAGTTGAGCCCAAGGCTAACACCCTTAGCCTGGAAAACAACTAAGTTACAGAAATCAACACGAGAATCCAACATTCAACTAACCGTGCAGCGCCTGTTCAAAACATGCGCGGTCAGACTTTAAGGTGTGTGCCGCAGCCTGCCATAATTTAGTTCTGCACGTCCTTGTGAGCTAGCTTTGTTTGCTGTATGGGGTCGGGTTGAGACCGTGGTGCTGGGCCAGAGCATATGCATATGCTACTGTTGCGCCCGGAGCGTATCCTGCTGCACGGACTACTTTTTACCAGCACAGCTCAATTCGAGAACCACTCATGCAAACAACTTCACACGTGACGCTACACGTCTTTGAGTCAGGTCAGAAGCATTACACTAATTATGCAATAATTACACTAATAACGATATGCCGTGAAGAGGGGGGGGTGTCACGGTNAAGCATTACACTAATTATGCAATAATTACACTAATAACGATATGCCGTGAAGAGGGGGGTGTGTCACGGTCACGACACAGATGGCTTGTGTCACGTGAACAGCAGTTACCCAGACATGTCTGCCGAGCGGTCACCATGTCAGCGGTGTGGAATTATTTGAAGCTTAAAGAAGAACAAGACAAAACGACCAAGTGCAACTTGTGCAGCGTGAGTGTTTGGAGGGGTGGCAGCAGCGTTAGAAACGTTAACACCACAAACCTAATCAAACAAAAACACCACGGAAAGGAGTACGACTTCCTAAAGGTAACTACGAACGCAAAGAAGTGTGCCACAACAGACATTACTAGAAACATTTCAGAGGCGGAGAAACTCCCTCCAGACTCTGACAAAGCCAAGCAGTAAGGTCTGTGTCTTATCATCTTAGGGGAAAGTTGAACTAATATTTTAGTTTATATTGCCATTATATTTTTAATCTTGAATTGTATTCATACTAATTTTTGGTTTAATACAGGTGGTTTACACACAGTTCATTCCCACAGGTAACATGTAAAAGAAACATTAGAGCTAGCACAGTCTACCCTTAGACTTATTTTATTCCAATGCAGCTCACTAGGCATCAGGTGTACTGTACATTTTATACTGGAGATGCTTATGTTAAGGTATAGTTAATTAAGCTGTGGTCTACACTGCAACTTGTTTTTTCTTCTGTCATTGAGGTAGAGGCTACATTCAGTGTTGAATTATATCCAGTATTTTACACTGGGAATTACACTTCCTTTGTTTTCTGAATACTCAGATTTAAACTTTTAAACAAAGTGGCACTTAAAATTTCATTCTTGTTTATATGGTGCTGACCAATCAGAAATGCTGCTCAAAGTTCTGTGTGGAAAAAGTCTAAATAAAAAGAAGCAGCAGTATTGCGTAACTGAGTCGTGCTGTGGGCTAGGAATTTCTGTCTTTAGGAAAGTAGAATATTTGTTTTACAGTTTCAAAGTGCATCCATACAAATGTATTATTAAAAGCTTAATTGTTTAAGAGGGAAAAAGATCGGATCGGTGTCGGTATTGCACATAAAAAAGTGGTATCGAGACACACACACACACACACATACACACTCCCCTCTTTATAGCTTTTCAACCCACCTCCCATATGGGAATTCTGAAAAGGTTTAAAAAACTTGCTTCCTGATGAGGTTTCTGACCAGACAGGCCGGGTCGGACGAAGCGGCCTCACAGGGCTGCTGGCATGACAATATATTTATATATATTTTAATATTGACTAAAGCAGGAATAGATGAAGGTGAAGAAAAAGAGAAAGACAGAAAATGTTTAGCCTTGAGAACGCTGAGAGGCAAAATTAAGTGCAACTGACATTTTCAAGTTTCGTGGGCTCTGTGCTGCATTTTAAGCTTTCGCTGTTAGAATGCTGCCGCTTTTATATGAAGCGCTTAAAGCAAAAATCAGAATCCTTCAGCGACACGCAAATCAAAGCTTAACGTCACGTGACAGAAAGGAAATTAGACATACTTTTAAGGGAAAACTCCACAGTTCTTACACACACACACAGATTAAATGTGGATGCCACACATGCACACGAATGTTGCGTGTGTGTGTGTGTGTGTACCTGCATCTGTGTGACGTAGATCGGCTTGTTGATTAGTATCCATGTGGACGTCTCATAGCAGGGCGGGATGGTGATGGAGCCCTCGTAGGTGATGTAGCGCGTGGTGTCGGGGTAAAGGTCGGCGATGTTCAGACCCATCAATAAGAAGGCGTCATCTAGAGAGAGAGAGAGAGAGAGAGAGAGAGAGAGAGAGAGAGAGAGAGAGGTGATGTAGTGTATTGTGTGAAAGTATGAGTCTGTAATGATCAGACCCATTAACAGGAACACACTGTTAAAGTGTGTGTGTGTGTGTGTGTGTGTGTACACAACATGTTATCATCACATCCATTAATGAGAACTTAGCATTGTAGGAGGAGATTAATGTTGCTGTCTATACTCTCCAGCTAACAGAAATAACCTCATTATCATGTAGTTACGCTGATTGCTTTTGTTGTGTGTGTGTGTGTGTGTGTATGTGTGTATACTTAATGTACAGACTTTGAATCTGTAATGTGTTTGTGTGTGTTGTATCGATGAGGCTGCGTTTCAGCCTCTCGTTGCCCTCTAGTGGATATAAGGCGTAATACACAAAACACATATTAACATGATTTAACGGGTCGATAAGGCAAATACCCTCACACAACTACTATTTTATTTTATTTAGCCTTATTTCAGTTTTTACTTTATCCTATGTTACACATGGTTTTTAAATGTTGTTTTATTTGTTCTTATTGTCTTTTAAATGTTTTTTTGTCTTTTAAATGTTTTATTTTGTTCTTATTGTCTTTTAAATGTTTTATTTTGTTCTTGTTGTCTTTTAAATGTTTTATTTTGTTCTTATTGTCTTTTAAATGTTTTATTGTTCTTATTGTCTGTTAAATATAGTTTTATTTTGTTCTTGTTGTCTTTTAAATGTTTTATTTTTCCTTATTGTCTTTTAAATGTTTTATTTTGTTCTTGTTGTCTTTTAAATGTTTTATTTTTCTTATTGTCTGTTAAATATAGTTTTATTTTGTTCTTGTTGTCTTTTAAATGTTTTATTTTGTTCTTGTTGTCTTTTAAATGTTTTATTTTTCTTATTGTCTGTTAAATATAGTTTTATTTTGTTCTTGTTGTCTTTTAAATGTTTTATTTTGTTCTTGTTGTCTTTTAAATGTTTTATTTTGTTCTTGTTGTCTTTTAAATGTTTTATTGTTCTTATTGTCTTTTAAATGTTTTATTTTGTTGTTACTATCTTTTAAATGTGGTTTTAATGCATTTTGTGTGTGTAAAGCACTTTGAACTGTCTTTGTGTTTGAATGGTGCTGTAGAAATACATTTGCCTTCCCTTGTTCATAAACGCCTCTTACCAGCATCATGCAGCATTTGCCTTGAAAGAGGCTTTATTACAGTATTTCCTTATTTACGGTGAAATGATTCATAAAACACAAGAAAAGACCCGTTTCATCTTGTAGTAAATCCCAGCGGTTAGAAAAGTAACGCCACTAATGGGACTGTCGAGTGTCCTGATCATGTGGTCATACGTGATAATACATCAGTACACATGAAGGGTCTCAACCTGTAATATTATATGACACTTTTCCATCTTATCTGTATAAAATACTGCTGTTACACAAACAGTTTATTACATTAGCAACTTTTTCC
The DNA here is from genome assembly GCA_014773175.1 of Lucifuga dentata. NCBI lineage: Eukaryota > Metazoa > Chordata > Actinopteri > Ophidiiformes > Bythitidae > Lucifuga > Lucifuga dentata. The sequence continues at coordinate 14,971 of VXCM01005417.1, forward strand.
AAAGCTGTTGTACCAACTGCACCTCTTTTTTAAATTGCGGTTATTGACTATTTTTGACATCAACATTCTTCAAATCTGTACATTTTCCTTTCAAATGAGATATAAGAATACAGAATTACTTTATAGTTTTAGACGTTATTTTGTTGATAACTCACAATTCTATAATTACTCAACCAGACAGGCTAAGAATCTGCACCTTCCTTTGTATAAAACATCCTGCGGTCAGTTTTCTATCACATGTCGTTCTTGTGGAACAAAAATGTACATGTAATGGGTTCCTTTGTGTTATTGTTTATATACAAATATATTTAAAAAGAGACGTAGAAATGTCCTTCTGTCATAAAACATCTGATTTGCAATAATAATAATGATCACTCTTAAAAACTGTTGTTCATACTGTAAATATGGCAATTACTCCTGCTTCTCTGTTTTTTTTTTTTAACTATAATTCTACACTTATTATATATGTGCTATTTTATATGTACTATTTTAATTTAAAATGTATTTGTGATTTCATATGTTTGTATTTTACCTTTTGTATGTCTTCTGGCTATTTCAGGTTTCTACCACACCCTCACACGTTCTTTTATATTTCTTTCATGTATTTTGTACTTGTGTGTGAAAACTAATAAAACTGAACTAAAGTGTCTGATCTGAAGCCAGACGTTTTAGCCATTAGGCTAATGGATAAGATGGCTAACGCTAAAATCTGTATTGTAGGAAGTGTGGGCAGCTTTCAATCAAAAACCCTCCATACAAGCAGATGGTGCATAGAAGAGAGAGCAGGAAGGGACTGTTTGGCGGGAAATCTCACCAAGATAAGAAGTGTGTGTGTGTGTGTGTGTGTGTGTGTGTCTTACGTTTGTAGTTGATTCTGGTGATGGTGTCTCTATTGAGCATGCGGTTGAGGAAGGCGTTGGAGTTTTCCGAGAGCTGAGAGCCAACAAAGAAAGAGAGGATGAAATATTCATCACAAATTACACACACACACACACACACACACACACACACACACACAACTGAGTCTTTTTTCTGTATCCACCATATGCTGAGTGAGTTAAACCAAACAGAATAGCTAATTTTCTTGATATTTTGTCGGTTTATGCTGCCTGCGTTTTAGTTTCCTGTCCAAAAAAACAGCTTCAATCCTTCCACTTATTTATGTGTGTGTTTACTCGGTAATTTATTTGTTTATGATGTGTTCTGACCTTTATGAAAATGGAGACCACAGCGATGCCGTGAGGACTCTTAGCTGCCTCGCTGCAGTTGGTGTACAGATCCTGGTTATAATGGATGAGCTGAACCTGAGAGAGAGAGTGACGACCTTTTCAGTTTCCATCCTTTTTTAAAAGCAACAGATCCTATTAAAGTGATTTTCAGGGTAATTTTGTGTTTCTGTGCATCATAATGTTGTTATGTTTCCTGCTCTGAAAAGACAGTAAACAAGGTCATCTGACAACAAGGACGGCTCAGAACATGTTTCTGCAAATAAAGACAAAACACAAACAAGCACAAACCGCGTAACATGCACCAGAGATCAAGTAATAAAAACTTCATAACAGCAATCAATATTTATTCTGAAGTACATATTTAGTTTTTACTTATTTAAAATGGGACAACACACATTAAAGGACCATACCAGCCATTTTCATACATGTTATGGTACTGACAATCATTTTCCAAAGGATAAAACCGTGTTTCAGCTTTCCTGATATTTTAAAATCTCTTAATCTTTCAAAATCAAATATTCAAGTGATACACCCACCTTAAAAATCCATGTTTCTCCTGCTAATAGTTACACAGCCTTATGAAGTCATGGTCCTTTAAATTTTT
>VXCM01005417.1:16982-54757 GCA_014773175.1 Lucifuga dentata
AGTATCAACAAGTTGATTTTAATAGCAGAATGAACTGAAACCAATGGAGGTCTGGAAGGTAGGAAAAACATTTTTAATTCACTGTTCCAGTAGTATGCTTTGGGAAATGATTGTCAGTAATGTTACATGTATGAAAATTGAATATATTAGACTCAAACATGAAAAATGGGTGGTATGGTCCTTTAACTACAAGTGTGGTAAAGTTTGTTTTACGTGAGAAACTCGTCAGAAATCTGCTTCTTGAAATCATTAAACAACCTTTAACACAGTTACACACATCAATGTTAGCTAACACATGTTCAGATGAACACATGTTCAGGTTAGCGTGTGCTTGTATGTTCTCAGTGTTCATTGTCTGAAGGCAGCATGTCTTCTTCACGTCATGTGAAGCAACATGTGGTTTTCCACACGTTGTCTTGAAGTCAGATTTAGCTTCTGCTGTCAGTTTTCTTTTTTTTTATAGATCAAATGATGCTATGACTAGGAAAGGATCCACATGTTGTTTAGTTTTACCACCATAGGAAACTACTTCCTGTTTGGATTTTCTTTCTCCCAGCCCCCAGACATTTCTGACCAATGAGCAGAGAGAGTGTTGTCACATGACTTTTACTGCTAGGTTTTGGTTTGACTGGATGTTTTCCTGTGTGAAACTGAACGGAACCAAATAGTAAATACATCGGTTTACTTAAAGTGCTCTACAAACCTGCAGAGGGCGCTGTGTGCAAAATCAAGGAAACAAAAAAGGAAAAAAAAAAAAGAGGGAAAAAAAAACCAATAAAGGAAACAGACCTCTGTGACGTCACAGCAGCTACTTCATGTTAAGGCTAAAGGCCCTGTCCAGGATATTTTACAAAACGCATATTTTCCTGCGTTTTGGCCTCTCATCCACATGCAAAAGGCATTTTTGGCACTAAAACGGAGATTTTTTAAAACGGCTTCTAAGGTGCAAATTTCTAAAAACTCCGCTTCCTGTGTATCCGTGTGGACGTGTAAAACGGAGCGTCTGGGAAACGATGACGTCAGAACTAAACTCGTGCATCCTAACTGTTGCTTTGTGCAGTGAGCATGCAGCAGAAACAACAACAACAACGGCGGCGACGACCGTGTAGCGGCTTCTTTACGTTTGGTTAGCAGTAGCAGTCGCAGGTTTACAGGTTAGCTTGGCGTTGCTGCAGCACTTTACCAGCATTTTGATTTCAGTTTTGCCATAGCACAATAAATAAATTAAAATGAACAACAAATATGATACAACGACCTCCAAATGTTTTTGTTTTTCAGTTGCTACCGCCAACGGAAACATGTTAAGCACACATGCTCAGAACGTTCTTCTGTCATTTGACCTGTCGTTGATTCAGACTTTATCGCTACCTGCCGCCCGGCGTGCGTTTGTAGCGTTTGAGCGTTCTCATGTGGACAGAGATATTTTGTAAAACGATGCTGTGTGGAACTTTTTTTTGTTTAAACGGTGGGGGAAAATATCCGTTTAAAATAATATGTGTATTAGTGTGGACAGGGCCTGAGATGACAAGTAAAAAGCTAAAACCATGAGAAGAACATGGAGGTCAAGGTTTTTCAAAATGATATGAGCATTGTTAATATTTTGACTCCAAGTATTTCCTACAAATCCAATCAGCTGATGCTAATTAGTGCTACTTTTGTTTCCAGGCTGATGAAATCCAAACATACTAATACTCACCTAAATCATTTAATACTACTGGATTCATTCTGAATCCAGTAGGAAAAACTGCAGTTGTTGGGTTCAAAAGTTTGACTCAGTTATTCCATTTTACAGTGTGTGTTAACATCAGACTAGCAGCAGCAGATAAAGGCTTCTGGGCAAATTCTGCCTCACTCTCAGTTTTTCTCTTGATCAACAGACGTCGTCGTCCCTGAGAAATCAACTAATGACATTAAAGTGAAAGATTGCGCCTTCAGAGCAGCTGTGCTTCTGCAAAAATGGAAAAGCAGAACTGAATCCGCCGCAACATCAGACGTGCTTTTCAAAAGTTTTCTGATTGCTTTTAACATCTCAGTTCGTCTCTGCGGACAGAATGTTTTCACAAAACACGGGATTCTTGATCGGTGTCTATTTAAAGACAGAAATGCGCGGGGACTCTCCACGGAGGCGAGAATCACACAGAGAGAAGATAATGTTCTATTTTTCCGTTTTGACAGCCAGATCTCAAATCAAGCTGCATAACGAGCTTTGATAAGATTTTCACATGTGAACAGTTTATCCTTAATGAGCAGTGACTGTGAAAGAATACTTTACTGTGTGTGCGTGTTCCTCTGAAATAATATAATCATGTAGCCATTAATCATAATAAGCTTGACAAGTTTTCTGTCAAGCTATCAGCATTTATCTTATTAGCATATTAGCATTCATTGTGCTGCTGCTGCTGCTTCAGAGACGTGTGTATGTGCATGTCTGCAGGTGTATATTTACACGTAGAAGACATGCGTGTTCATCAGCGTATCTGTCTGCCTGTCTCACCTCTCCAGGAAAGGCCTGCCCGTTGAGGAGGTGCTCTGATCCCTGCGAGTCTTCGCTCCCAAAGTGAAGGCGGACCTCCTCCAGCCGGTAGCTGTAGCCCAGCGGCCCCCCCGAGATGTTCACCAGGTGGGCCTTATCGGGCCGCAGGGACACGTGTTTGCCCGTGTTGTACATGGTACCGCCCATCTGCAACAGCCAGGAGACAGGATGTGTTTTTTGTTATACATGCATCAACAGCACAGGACAAACTGTTTCATCACATATACAATATACACACAGCGTACGACATATAACCAAAAAAAGGCTCGTATGCATGAACGTTGACCAAAATCTCACTATTATTCCACACAATTGTAAGAAAATTTAGTATATTAAAGGATCATACCGGCCATTTTGCATGTTTGAGCCTAATATACTAAATTTTCTTACATGTTACGTTACCGACATTCATTTCCCAAAGCATACTACTGGAATGGTGAATTAAAAATGTTTTTCCTACCTTCCAGACCTCCATTGGTTTCAGTTCATTCTGCTATTAAAATCAACTTGTTGATACTGTAAACGTTCTTGGGATAGGTAATCCATCATCACCAACAAGACGTGTATTCAGGTTTTTTTAGAAGTTATGTAATTTTAGTGTTTAAGCTCAATAAAAAGCGTGGAGTGAATGTATGCCTCCACCGGGGAATATAGTCCCAAAAGAAGACCTGTGTTTATGGAAAAATTTAAAGGACCGTGACTTCATAAGGCTGTGTAACTATTAGCAGGAGAAACATGGATTTTTAAGGTGGGTGTATCACTTGAATATTTGATTTTGAAAGATGAAGAGATTTTGTGAAATATCAGGAAAGCTGAAATACAGTTTTATCCTTTGGGAAATGATTGTCAGCAACGTAACATGTATGAAAATTTAATATATTAGGCTCAAACATGTAAAATGGTTGGTATGGTCCTTTAAATTTCAAAATGCAGTGATGGAAAAAAAGAAAGTAATTTATGATATTCAGTAATAAAAAGTAGAAATGATTTTATTTTTATAATCCAAGTTCCAAACAGTTTTTTCTATCATTGATGCATTTCTTTAGATTTTCATCAAAATAAACAAATTTTCTTTTTCTTTTTTTTTTTAAATTAAAACTAGTGCAGTGCCTGTTCAAAAAAACATGCCTGTTCTGCTCAGTTGTACTCAGAACTTGGAAAACTTGACCTCCAACACGGAAAAAGTGCATCGGAAGTCATTCAACTCGGAATTTTCAATGGGAAACTCAGGCGAGATCCATCCATCCATCCATTTCCATCCATTATCCTCCGCTTATCCGGGTCCGGGTCGTGGTGGCAGCAGACTAAGGAGACCGGCCCACACTTCCCTGTCCCCGGCCAGGCCCTCCAACTCCTCCTGGGGGACTCCAAGCTGGGAGCTGTAATCCCTCCAGCGTGTCCTGGGTCTTCCCAGTTGGACGTGCCTGGAAGACCTCCCTAGGAAGTCGACCAGGAGGCATCCTTATTAGGTGCCTGAACCACCTCAACTGATTCCTTTCGATGCGGAGGAGCAGCGGCTCTACTCCGAGTCCCTCCCGGATGTCCAAGCTTCTCACCCTGTCCCTGAGAGTGAGCCCAGACACCCTACGGAGGAACCTCATTTCCACCGCTTGTATCCGTGATCTTGTCCTTTCAGTCATTACCCAGAGCTCATGACCATAGGTGAGGTTAGGAACGTAGACTGATCGGTAAACTGAGAGTCTCGCCTTCTGGCTCAGCTCCCTCTTCACCATGACGGTCTGGTACAGTGTCCGTAGGACCTCGGACGCTGCACCAATCCGTCTATCAATCTCAGGTGAGATCCACCTTGCCCAAATTATCTGACTTAGTAGACATTAATGCCCNCCGTCTATCAATCTCAGGTGAGATCCACCTTGCCCAAATTATCTGACTTAGTAGACATTAATGCCCCAAGATTTTTCTAATTATTACATCCTGTGGTAGTTTTAGAGGAAAAGCAGCACTTTTTTAGGATGTCAGTTTGAAAAGAAAAAAAAAAGTTCCACTATGTCTGTCAATCGCAAACTTTGAGTCTGATCATTGAGAAAAGGATGTTATCACTGCTCAAGTCACATTTTTTTAAATCCATAAATGTGATAAATGTCTCTTAGTGGACATTTTTAACACAGGTAATCCCACTGCCTCTAAATCCAGCAGCGCCGTGGCCTAGTTACAGTGCCGGCTTTGTCTGACAGCAACGCGCAGAATGGAAGCGGATGGAGAAAGTAGGATGTGCTGTGATCTGTGATGAGGTTTTTTATTTTAGGGGGATTTATTGAGCTCAGCCTCTGACTTCCTCAGCTTAATTATGGCACAAGAGGACAGGCAAGCAGAAAGTTCCGCTTCAATTGCTCACTATGGGTATTATGTTGTTATAAAGCAACGGATGAGAGAGGCGGCGTGCGCTGTAGGCAGGACAGGAAGTGTCATCACTTTCTGCCGGTTGTGGTTGTGTAGGTGTTTGTTCACGTACGTGTGGAGAAAGAATTTCATCTTTTAATATATTGTAGGCTTTGATCAGTTATTCTGACTTTTCATGACACACTCTGAAGGCTTAAAAAAACAACACAGCCCAGCCAGCAACCGTCCTCAGCACTTCTTCGATCACGATTCTCACATTTTATCAGTCAGAAGCATAAAGAGAAAGTGTGATATTCACACCCAGCCCGAGCTCTCAAAGACCACATTTACATGACCACGTACAAGAAACCTGAGTTGGTTCTTTTTGCTCTAATGTGATATTCGATTATGAACTATGTTTTACAGTAAAATAGGATTAGAAAACTAAAGGTCACCGAGTCAACAGGCTAAGCTAGCAGCCCAGGCATTCCTCTCCCAGCCACGTCCTTCTGCTCTTCCTGGTTTATCTCAGAGCGTTCCCAGGCCAGATGGGATATACAGTATATATATGTATATATGTATAATCCCTGCAGTATATTCTGAGTCCGCCTGGTGGTCTCCTCCCAGTTGGACAAGCTTGGAATACCTCTACACCAGGAAGCATCCAGATCATGTTCCAGAACCACATCAGCAGGTTCCTCTTCATGCACAGGAGCAGCACTTTCATGCATCTGATCTCCTCAATCTGTCCCAACACCCTGTAGAGGAAACTCATTTTGGCCGTTTATATCTGTAATCTCATTCTTTCAGTTGTTACCCAGAGTTCATGAGAATAGACGAGAGCTGGAACATAAACTGGTAAACTGAGGTACAGATCTCTCATGAAAAAACCCAAAGATACTTCCTCAGTTAAGCAGCAACTTTCTCACTACCTGGAGGAGACAACCATCATTTTTCAGGCCTCAGATTTGGAGGTGCTAACCCTCGTCTCATCTGCTTCACAGTCAGACCACCTGAATACCTGCTGGATGTCACAGCCTCCAATCTTCAGCTCTGACATTCTGTTCAAGAAAATCGCTAAAACAACTGGTGACAAAAGACATTAGGTATGTTTATGTGGTGACTTTTTTGTCAATCGGAATGATTTCATTCCGAATGACAATTCAGAACATACTATTTACACAAACGGTGAACAAAGTGATCAGATTGATGTGCGAGTATACACATCCCAAGAACACAATCCAAAATATTCATATTGTAATGTATTGTACCGTGACACTAGTCGTATCTGACACGCGTACATGATCCTGCATCCAGCTTTTCGCCGAAGCCCGCCTGACATAAACATGGACCTGTTGCGTGTTCGTCCAGCCTTTCGACTATTTGTAATTCCTTGAGAACATTAAGTAGGAATGTTTTCTCCACCATCGACCAGTTCTGCTTTACAACCGCCATTTTTCTCAAACCATGCTGTGCATGAAGCATCACGTCATTACTCACGTAATACACATGCACATGAAGCTCCTACCGTGGAAAGCAATCCAACACTGTAAAATGTGACAAGTTGATCTTACTTTAAAAAATCTGGGAAACCGATTGCCTTGAAAGGGGTAAGTAAATATAACTATATAGTCTTAAGTTCAAGTAGACATAAAGTAAACATAACTTAAGACTAATAGTTATATTTACTTACCTTTTTCAAGGCAATCGGTTTCCTAGATTTTTTAAAGTAAGATCAACTTGTCACATTTTACAATGAATGTACCATTTACACGCGCTTTGATCGGGTTATTAAAAGGTGTACCACACCTTCGACCCAATTAGAATTTGATTCAGATTCACTCAGTTTATTCAGATTGACGTGGTTACATGAGGCAGTTTAGCATCTAATCTGATTACTTATGGTCCACGTAAACGTAGCTAATATTGTTGGAGACCAACACGTACAGTATCTAGCTAACAAGAGTGAGCAGCATTTAGCATTTTGGTCATATCAGACCAGCTCAGACTGAAGCAAAGCGCCGTGTAGAATTGTGATTTTTGTGTTTTACAGCTTACAAATTCAACTTTTCACTTGTATGTGATGTATTTTTGCATTCAAATGGTATTTTACTTACTTTAATTTCCCAGTCTGGGATCAAACCATGCAGAGTCTGTTCTTTCAGCTTTGCATACTGGGATTTCTGACTGTTTTAACAAGGGGAAAATCTGCAAATGAAGGAAAGCAGCTCAAAACATCTAAATCAGCCGGATCAGGACAAATGGAGGCGCGACCGTCATTTGTGCTCAGATTTTCAATAGCGTTTCTTTGGCTGTTCTTACATTAGTCCTTCATGTGCGTATGTGAAGCCATTTTTCTTTTACCATTTCTTATAAGTCTTGAACTGGTCTTTGCATTTTATACAAGCTCCTTGTCCTTGTGCTTTTTTTCATCTGCATGAAAACTCAATAAATTTCAATCAGTGTCAGCAAGACATTTACTGAATCGGGCAAATAAAGCTTTTCTGGTTTTGAATGAAACAGCTTTTTTTCTGTCACGTTGTTTGTCCCTCACAGCATCTCTGGTATCATATAAACAATTATTTCTCTTTACCAGCCTTCCAACATGTTCATCATACATATTACATGATGTTTGTAGTGTTCACATATTCATTACAGCTGTTTGTATATCCAAGAATAAATGAGGAGAAAACACTCAGCCTGGGTTTAATTGTGGCACTGCTGGGTTAGTATGAAATCGAACCATTACTCACCCATAATCCTTAAGCAAAGAATTTGGAATCTAAAACTGACTGAGAAGGTTTCACGTATTTATACCAGCCACTTCTATCTACTGTAAATCAAGATATCAGCGCAAAATGTGAAAGAGCAAACAGCAAACATGCTTCAGTAAATAAGAATCCAGGGAAGGTAGAAATAAACAAGAAGCCATGACTTCAACAACTCCTTCCTTCTAAACCTGTGAACAGAACTGTTTATTTTTATGTAAAGGAAGTCACCTCCGCACTACTTTTATTCACCTTTTCCCAAAAAATATGTCCAGGACACAAATAGGTAAAAAAACAAAAAAAAAAAAAAAANAAAAAAAAAAAAAAAAAGTTGAAATATAAACGAGATGTTGAAGCTAGGGATGAGCGAGTACACCATTATCTGTATCCTATCTGTTCAACCAACTAAATTATCTGTGTTCATACTCAGATGGGCGGGGCTTAGATCATTACGCTGGTTTATTTTTAATTTTTTTTTAAAACGAACAGAAGAGCAGCAGGTTAGTTGCTGATCATGATGCACTGTTTGTCTTGTGATTTCAGGTGAGCAACGACGTCTAAATGTGCACAAAATTGCATTAGTACAGTGGATGCATAAGAGCTAGCTAAGTGGCTAGTTAGCCTAGAAGCTAGAGCCTACAAGAAGCTAGTTGTAGTGAGTAGAAATGTGTGTTAGTATCAGTATCTTGCGTGTGAATGTCCACACGTGTTTGTTTAGCTGTGGACTGAGAATAATGTTGAGCTGAATCTGAGAACAACTATAGCTAATAGATGCTACTATGCTAAACTATAGCTAATAGATGCTATTATGTTAAACTATAGCTAATAGATGCTATAATGCTAAACTATAGCTAATAGATGCTACTATCCTAAACTATAGCTAATAGATGCTACTATGCTAAACTATAGCTAATAGATACTATTATGTTAAACTATAGCTAATAGATGCTATTATGCTAAACTATAGCTAATAGATGCTACTATCCTAAACTATAGCTAACAGATGCTACTATGCTAAACTATAGCTAATAGATGCCACTATGCTTAACTATAGCTAATAGATGCTACTATGCTTAACTATAGCTAATAGATGCTACTATGCTAAACTATAGCTAATAGATGCTATTATGTTAAACTATAGCTAATAGATGCTATTATGCTAAACTATAGCTAATAGGTGCTACTATGCTAAACTATAGCTAATAGATGCTATTATGCTAAACTATAGCTAACAGATGCTACTATGCTAAACTATAGCTAATAGATGCTACTATGCTAAACTATAGCTAACAGATGCTAGTATGCTAGTGTGGATAGAGTGGCTGTGAGTCGTGTGGAGCAGCAGCAGCAGCAGCAGCTCTGTGTAGAGAGGAGCTCTGTGATTGGCTGCCTGGATGATCACAGAACCATGTGACACAGCGCTAGTAAGAGCTACCCAATCAGATTTTTTTCCTTCATGAGTATGGATAATGCTGCATTTTACTCAGATGGTACTCGTACTCGTAAAAAGTGCATTATCTGGACGGATACTTGTTTCATCCGAGTACTCAGCTCATCCCTAGTTTAAATTTCTCAAACAAATCTGGTAAAGTTTTAAAGAACGTCAGATTTTTCCGACCTCAAATCATTCCAGCCAAATTTAAACAGAAAAACATAGCTGAAGACCAATAAATACTGTAAGATTAATTAAACTTAGTAATAAATGCTAAAGTAAAGTTAGACTACAGGACTGTTTGGTTGTGTTGTTTNATTAAACTTAGTAATAAATGCTAAAGTAAAGTTAGACTACAGGACTGTTTGGTTGTGTTGTTTTACGATATTAATCTCAGTATTAAACTTTGTGCAGAGAAGTAATATCACTTACGTATCAATGGCAAACAGTTATTATACACTATAGATTGTTAACTCTGACCTTTTTCTTTCAATTTCACGCAAGAAAAAATACTTTATTCGCCTTTTAGCTGATCATTTCCATTCATAAAGCTCGCTTCCACGGTGCCGCCATGTTGATGACGTCATACTCGTGAAGTCGGAGTAGATCATTTTGGTCCGAGTTTCCCAGTCAGAGCTCCGATTTCAATGCCATTTCAACACATTTTTCTAAGTAGGAAGTCAGAAAAATCCAACTTCTGAGGTAGCTCAAACACAGCAAAATCCACTGTCTCTATTCTACAGTGGAACAATTAGTGTTAGCATTAGCAAAATCTAATTGTTAATGGTAAGACAATAATAAAATTAAAAACTAGAGAATTTCTTAATAAAATTTGTTACAAATGATTTGCCACAATAAGAGATTTCCGTAGATTTCAATGGTTTTGATTCTCTTCAGAAAGTTCCAGTGGTGCTTCAAGTACAACCAATTGTACAAATACCACAGTTTGAGAACCCCTGGCCTTGACTACTTTTCACTAGCATATCACTAAAATCAGGAGTACTGGCTCCAAGGGCGGTGACAAGCTTTAGCTTTGAGGGAAAAAGGAATGGAGTCTGGAGTTCAAAGGTCAAAATAGTTTAATTTAATATTGTTTCTCCTAAAGTTGGCATCAGCTAAATTCTAACTTGTGTTTCAAAACTGAACAACGTTCACACAGACTTCTTTCATCATGTGATTAATAATACAGTAATAAAGATGAATAAAGATGAATTGTCAGATCAGTGGTAGCTATATTTTTTTTACTACTCATTGTTTATATTAATTCCTAAAAACTAGCAGGAGGTTTACACTTTTCTGACGTTTTACATAAAGAACAGCTGCTCTGACAGACGAGCAGAACAGAAGCTGAGATCTGAGAGAATCAATTTTAACAAAAATGCCTAATGCGGCACATTCGACGCGCGGTGGGAGGGTTTTAGTGACTGTGAGCGTCTGAGCTCTGCTAGCTTGAGGAAGACAAATCAGATGTACTCCAACTACCTGAAACAAAGCAGGTTAAAGCCGTTTGATGTGTAGGCTTAGAAGACCAAACTGGCACAAAGGCCTTCATTTTATTTCCTGTGAAGAAAATGATGGCATCAACGTTTATGGAGAGAGACGCGGCGGTGAAGGACGGGAGGGTTAACGGGGAGAAAGAGACAAGACGAGGGGAGAGGAAGAGAATGAGAAAAGAGAAGCGAGAAGGGAAAGGTGAGGGAGGAAATAATGAAAATAACAAGATTTTTTTTTTTAAAAGAGCAAACTGCAGGAGAATGTGAATGAAAGAAAAGAAGTAGATATAAAGGAAACGGACAGAGATTAATGGAGACGGCTTACGGCTGGTTTATCGTCACGGACGCATGGAAAATGTGGAATAGCGCGGCCTGCCATGAGGTTCGCTCTCGAGGTCGCGCTACACTCAAAAATTTGAAACTATGCAGATGGCACCCGTGTGATGTGAGTGCACCTTCATCAACGATTGGCCAAACGTGATGGAAATCCAATGAAATGGCGTTATTTTGTTTGGCTGATGAACGGCGCAGAAAATAAAGTAGCTTCTCTACTTTGATTCTGTGTTATTCTCATTCGATTGTGGCATATATAAGCTCTATTAAATCCGTATAACGTCCTTCTCATAACAGATAACAGACTCGTTAACTGGCAACATATGATCAGTTTCCAAGTCGTAAATCCTACTGTAAATCGTTTGATACTGTTGGAAAGATGAGAGGTCAAAGCATAGGACGCACATGCTAAAGGCTACTCAACATGAAAACATGCTAAATGTTTACGTGTTCAGTTTTGCATATAAAAATGAAGTCATTTCTGTTCCTTAAGAGGTTAAAAGGCTTTAAGGTATAAAAATGAAAGAGTTCTGTTACACGTAAAGCAAACTGTCTCTGTAAAAGTGATGAAAATGTAAGACAGCAGGATATGTACCATTAGTAAAATGATGATGTTTTACTGCAGGTATTAACTACGAGTCACTGATGAAAAATTAAGACGCAGGGAGACGGAGGCAGCCAATCAAAGACACAATTAATGAGCCGTTTAGAAGGAGAGAGAGAAAAGAAAATCAAATTAGCAGAACTGACGTGGAAAGGAAAGGATGAGGAAAGAAAAATGCTGACAGACTGACAGGAAAAGCCAACAGACAGACGGAGAAATGGGTCGGGAAGTCGTGGAATTCTCCTCAGAGATTCAGAAAGAGGAAATGAAATGCTAATATTTAATGGAGGAAAAGTGATAGGTCCCACCTGGGCCTGGGTTGTAATATAGCCGCTGCATAATGCATGTAACCCAATAAGGCCAAGCTTTTACTTCAGCTCTCCTGCTCTGTCGGTATCTATTAGAAACGAGCGTTGACACTGCAGGCTTAATTATCGGGCAGAGGACGGCGAGTGGAACGCTCCGCTTTGCTGCTTTCTCAGCATCATGCTGCTGGAAGTCGGCGTTTTCCGGCCGCTCTGCTCCTCGGGGATCCTAGAGACTCGCTCACAATAAAGACGTGGAGGATCTCTCACCAGGCTACTAAAGAAAAACAGATGCTTGCAGCTTCTTCCTGATTACTGCATTGACTCGATGTAGTTTATTATTTTTCACTAATTTTTAATAATGTAATATAGCAGAAGTTTGTAGGACGATGTATGAAAAAAAAAATGAGGGGGGCCTTATTTTGAGTTTTCAAACTCAAATTTGCGAGTTTAAAAACTGGCAAATTAGGAGCTGTTTGATTGGTCCTTTACTTCTGTAACATGTTTATGTCAACATGTAACGTGAATTTACCCACGACACGCATGCTTAGACGCACCCAGGAAGTAAAAGGCTAGCGAACGAGTGTTTCACACATTTCAGTCTGTGGGTGTTGCAGGTGTACCTAACCTGTTTCAGTGTGGTTGTTGCATGTTAAAGGACCATACCAGTGATTTTGCATGTTTGAGCCCAATAAATCCAGCCTGCATGCCCATTATGCTACTGACAACCATTTTCCAAAACATAAAACTGCACTTTAGCTTTTACGTTATTTTGCCAAATCCCATAATCTTTCAAAATCAAATCTTCAGGTGATACACACACCTTAAAATTCAATGTTTCCACAGCCAACACGCATGATTGTAATGACACTGTTGGTTTAATTTCTTGGCAAAAGCCGTCTTCTCTTGGGTCTATACTTCCTGGCGGAGATATACATTTTATTTTGTGTAGCTCCATGTTGGATCAGTTAAATTAATTAATTTTGACAAAATAAATAAATAAATAAATAAATAAAAATAACAGCATGGTTCACTGTGTGGATAACATATGTCAAGTATGTTTCAAGTCTCTACTAATTGATTTTAATAGTGAAATGAACTGAACCAATGGCAGTCTAGAAGGTAGGAAAAACAATTCTAACATTTATTCTTCATTTTATAAATTATTATATATTATATATTTTTTATTTTTTATTATAATATTATTCATTAATTCTAACATTTACTGCTCCAATAGTATGTTTTGGAAAATGGTTGGCAGTAATGTAGCATGTAAGCAGGCTGTATTTATTGGGCTCAAACATGCAAAAATCACTGGTATGGTCCTTTAACGCATGTCATCACTTTATGAAGGGCTTATGTTGAAACTTTGATATATGATTGATTGCATTAACCTTCAGCCGGCGTGAAGATATCAACATTCATTTAGGTTTAAAGCCTTTATGTCGTCGATACTCATTCATATTCAAAACTAATTCTTCATCTTCATCCAAATCCCTTGTTAGATGACGAGTACCTCCATCTTTTTTAATTATGTTTACTTCAAGTGAAATTCATCACTTAAAGGACTGTGTCCTCAGATAACAAGCTGTTTCTGAGAAATATTCATTCATAATCTGTCTTCAGTAATATTCTCAGTTTATGCTGTCTAACGTAAATAATGTGTTAAATCTAAACTTTCTCCCAGAATGAACTAAATGTTTCATATTCATGGCCTTGTAAATCTTCAAACACTCTTCAAACGTCACATGATCTCCAGGGCTTTTAGTTCACAGTTTTTAGGTCGGTAGAATCTCTTGGTCATAGATTCTTGTGTGTATTTTGGTCTTTTTTTGAATCCGTTTATTGAAAAGATGATTTATTTTTAATGGCAGCAGATGTTAGATCACAGTAGAGATCATAAAAATCACAATAAGTTCATTTTACAAGCTACATTTTTATGGATGCTCTCAACTCATGTCCATAGCAACCACATAAACACCAATTTGTTTATATTTATGCCACATTGTTGTGCAGTTAAACTGCTTCTTTACTGAACTCATATTTTCTTTTGAATGTCTTGCTTAACAAGAGAACATTAGTATCAGTTTTTTGCCAACAAAATTAACGTCAGATCTGTTTGTCCCAACGCAAATGACTTTTTTGTACAAATTTGAAAAAATATGTTTTGTGAAAGCTGGAACAGCTTGTGCTTCCTAAACTCTTGTTCAGAATTTTAATCTCTCATGGTACTTTTTTGATTTCCTGCCAGTAACAAAAATCAACACCAGAAGTTCATTTAGTCAAAGAGAATAAACATAATTCTTTTTTTTTTTAAATATGTTTTTACTAATTTTCACAAAAAAAAAACTTATCTTGAAAAAGGACCAAATCACTTCAAGCCAATTTTCACCTATATGCTGTGATGACTTTGACTGAAATGAATTTAATTTAGTTCAACGTGAAATTATTTGGAACGTGATCGCATTCATCCATCCTGATCACGTTAACGTGAGAGAGAGAGAGAGACACCTGCTGCAGGTAAAGAACCTGGTATGATGCACTTTATACATGCATGGCACTTCAGGCTTTTGAGTGTGTGTGTGTGTGTGTGTGTGTGTGTGTGTGTGTGTGTGATGAAGCACTTTGTCATGACCTTCTTAAGAGTTTTTATACTCAAATTTTTGATACTAAGATGATATTGGTTTTGATGTATTGATGTTTTTTGAATCTGTATCATGTCTTGTTTTTAACTTTGGAGTGCTGAATCTCTCATCTGCACAACAAATTTACCTTTGGGTATTAATAAAGAAACCTTGAACCTTGCTGCAGGTAAAGAACCTCTTGCTACATGTTTTTAAGAATCAGAAAAGAACTGTGATGAAATTAAAGAAGTGCTGTGAGTTTGGGAGCACCTTTGTGTGTGTGTGTGTGTGTGTGTGTGTGTGTGTGTGTGTGTGTGTGTGTAAATTAAGGAATTTCTTTTGTAAAGTTGGAGAAATCTGACATCAGCTGGTCTGCATGGAAACACTTTGCTGAAAACATGGAGGTTTCCGCCTCTGACCGCTCTGATCAGAGTTTTAGATGATCTTCGTTTCCTGGAGATGCAGATTTTTATTTGGTTTTAAATCTCCTCGACCTCAGCTCAGCTCAGCTTTTAATACAATTGACCACAATGTTTTAATCAACTGCTTAAAAACCTACATTGGCATCAGCGATAGGGCGCTGGACTGGTTTGTCTCAAACTTGGCTAACAGGTCCTTCTCTGTAGAAATTGGTAAACCTCTGGTGTTCCACTCCTCTGTGGGGTTCCTCAGGGCTCTATTCTGGGTCCCTTGCTGTTCACTATTTACTTTAATTCCTAATTTATTTCCAACTATGCAGGAATTACACTGAAAAAAATACTACTTTGAATTTAATTTTTTAATTTTTATATGTGAAGTGGTTGCATGTATAAATTTATTTAGATTCGTCTATATACAGGCTGTCCCAAAAAAATGTATACATCTTTGAATGATTATAACTCGCTCAAACTTTCTTTTTTTTTTTTTTTTNTTTTTTTTTTTTTTTTTTTTTTTTTTTTTTTTTTTTTACAGGTGCAATTGATTAGAAGTAATGCAGAAGCAAGACTAAGCAAAAGATTCTACACTTGTCTTCTTTAACTTGGATTATAAAACCCAGATATATCTTAATAAACATTGTATTTATAATCATTCAGAGTGTGTATACATTTTTTTGGGACACCCTGTATTTTTAAGTTATCTGTATTTAATATTTGTAAGTAATTTCTGCGAAATTAAATTTGTAGTTTTAGCTAAAACAAATTGAGTACATTTCACTTAAATTTCCTTAGTCATTCCAAACAGACCTATGCTGAGTAAACTTAAAACACATTTAGTTAGTTTGATTCAATATTTTGGAGTAAATGTAGCTCAATCCAGTGATGTAATACCTAAATATTAAAATTAAGTGTAGTTTTTTTTTTTTTTTTTTTTTTTTTTTTTTTNACATCCTGCTCACAGACTCACATCATTCTCACCTGGTGCCCAGGTAACCACAGACTCCGCCTCTCAATCACTTCCCAGCGCAGATTTCTGCTGCCAGGTCAAGGATTGAACCCGTGACCTGCCTCTCTGACCTTTAGGCACCACTGCTTAATGCAGCTCCATGTGTATATGAATAGAAAAACTGATGTTGACCCCTTTAGATGTTACATATAAAAATTTATCCGTATCTAACTGATTTCAACGTGTTATTTTGTTCTGCTCAATATTTTTAATTAATTGGAATTAATAAATCTGCTAATAGAGCGGCAACACTTTTTTTCTAGTTTCTTTCAATTAAATAAAAATGTTTGACGCGTTGGGAGATATAATTCCAACTAATCAAAAATATTGAGCAGAACAAAATAACATGTTGAAGTCATTTAAATAAGGCACAGTTTTTATATGTTTTTTATACTGTTTTCTCCTGTTTATTGTTTAGGAGTCCAGGTCAGACCTGTGTATTTCTGTTATTTTTTTTGTCAGAGAATCTTAGGGACACCCTAGATTGTTTTTGTTCATTTTGTTCATTTTCTTTGCTACCAGTAAGAAAATAAACGGCTGCTTGTGTTGCTTTAGAACGTTGTAATGGTCTTCCTTGGGAGTAGCAGAGGGGGAGACACATTTTTATGTTATGGCATGGTTCCCCTAGACTAGGTCATAACACATCTAAAAGCAGTCAACATCAGTTTTTTCAGTGTACTTCCAGATACTTTTGATGTACAGAAACTCCTGCTCAGCAACACACACACACACACACGTAGGTGCTTTAAAGTGCTGCTGACCAGGTAAATCGTGGCAAGCGGATGATTGACATCTGAATTAGCTCAGACTGACAGCGATCAGGTAGCAGATGACAGAATAGCGGAACCTAACAGAGCTAAAGTTCCTCTTACAGCCTGTTAGAAGATTCATTAAAACGTCTAAAAGAGATGAGGTGTGTGTGTGTGTGTGTGTGTGTGTGTGTGTGACTCGCAGGTGTAAATACAACACGCACACAGATCCACCTGTGAATGTGAAAACACTGCAATGATTTATTTATTTGTTGTGACTCTTACAAAGTCAAGCATTGACGGAGTGTGTGTGTGTGTGTGTGAGAGAGTGAGAGAGANAGAGAGAGAGAGAGAGAGAGAGATGTTAAAATGACTAATTCTCCGTTTGAGTGACCCCACTTTCATCTCTCTTTCTACTTTCATATTCTCACAGGACAGCCATGATAAATATGTGAAGCTTTATGAATGAGCTGCAGATATCATGGCGTTTATTTAGCCTGAAGCTCTGTAGATTTTTTATGAATTATCCTAACGAGACTTGACCTTATAAAATGCTTTTACACCCCACGTCATGTCATCTATCCCCACTATGCAAACATGTTCTGACAGTATTGCATGTTTTGGTGTAAATGTCAGTTTCATTTCACCGAAGCGGAGTGAGGTGAAGGAAAGGCGGCTCGGAACCTGCAGACTCACAGTGTAATTATAATGATCTCACATCCCAGAACACAAAGAAAGAGAATATCTCATCTAAATATCCCTTAGACAGCTTCAGCGGTTCATTTTCAAAGTTTCAGTCAGGACGTTGCTTCAGGGTTGACAAGATGACTGACAGAAATTTGGGGCATGAACTTACTGAGCCGAGGGGGAGGAAGCTAAAAATAAACCTATAGCCTCCAGAGAAATAACTGCATTCACTGCAAAAAATTAAAAAAAAAATTAAAAAAGGCTCAAAAATCCTCTTATTTTTCTTCACAGGGAGAAAAATCATTTCATCAAGCACCATCTGCGCTAAATTATTAGGCTTCTTTTTAAGATCGTTTGTCTTGATTTGTCTGTTCTTCAGGTTGATTAGAAAGTCTGAAAAGTCGGCTGGATGTTTGACACATTAATTTTTCAAACAGCGATTATGAGAAAAACACAACAGCTCTGATTATTTCAGAGAACCGAGCTGAAGAATTCTCAGAAAGTCATTTTGTTGGTTTTTGAGCCCTGAAAGTTTTAAAGGTTTTTAAAGTTTCACTCTGATTCTGATACGAAGCAACTCAGAATTTTCTAGAATAGAATCCCAGAATGAATCTGGAAACAGAACACGGCGGATCTATGATGGCGTATTAGGGCCATATGAAGAAAAAAAAATTAAAAAACGAGGGGCATTATTTTGTGTTTTTAAACCTGCAAATTTGCAGGTTTAAAAACTCGAAAAAAAAGTCTGTATGCTGTCCTTATGAGTATGTTTTAAAAGTCTGCATGCGTATGATAATAGATGATTTTGCGCTAAAAGCACAATTTTCTTTATTGCTAAATCAAATGGAAAAGTATAATTTAATAAGGTCATGTACTGCAGACGTAGTCACAATGTAATTTGCCAGTTTTAAAAGTCAGTATGCTTATGATAATGCATGATATTACACTAAAAGCACAGGTATTTCCTCACTGTTAAATCCGATGGAAAAGTATAATTTAATAAGGTAATGTGCAGCATAGTCACAACGTGAGACGGTTAATTCTGACTCCCTATTTCTCCTTATTTTTCTGAGTTTTAAAAACTCCAAATTTAATAAGGTATAATTTAATAAGGTCATTACTGCAGACATATAGTCATAACGTAAGGCAGTGATTCCCCCTTATTATTTTTTTGAGTTTAAAAAGTGGTGAATTTGCTAGTTCAAAAACACACAAATTTGCTAATTTATAAACAAACAAATTTGCATGTGTTTTAAACTGGCAAATTTGCTTGTTTAAAAACTCAAAATAATGCCCCCTCATTTTTTTTTTCCTTCATGTGGCCCTAATACGCTGCCGTACAGATTGCTGCACGAGAAGAAAACATTTGATTCTAGAAAATTCTTCCACATTTGACTGTAAAATGAAGCCATTTTTTGCTTCACTACAAACAGCAGATTTTTGTACTCAGTACAAGAAATTTTCATTCTTTTACAGAATCCTTTTTTCACTCAAAGAACTCAGTTCACCAGATTTTTTTTTTTTTTTTTNGTTTTTTTTTTTTTTTTTAAACAACTGTATTTCAACGATGGCAAATCAATCTACTGAAAGGAAAGCTGATTAACATTTCAAAGGAGGTTTAGATCATTTAAGAAAAAATCTTGTTTTCCAGTTCAAGTGAAACATGTACAGGAGCAAATACAGGCTCTTTACGGCAAAGTTCACTCGATTCAAATGGATGATGTAAAAGTAACACAACCACCAATTACTCACACACCAATTACTCACATACACACACACACACACACACACACACACACACACAAAAGCAGAAACTGTCTCTTGGCCTTGAAGCTCAAACTCGGTTTCTCTCTGGTTGATTTTATTTAATACAAGATCAAACATCAAAATGAAATGAAATTTAATAAAGAAGTCGAAATTGTCTCCGGGCTATTTAATGAGATGCCATCGTCATGGATCAATTAGTGTGTGTGTGTGTGTACCTTAGAGTCAGACCACGAGATACGTTATAACTAATGAACTGTCACTTTCACAACACACACACACACACACACACACACACACACACACACACACACACAGAGTACAATCTATGAGTAAAATGTCATCCCGCTGCAGAGCATTCAGATTCTTTGCTCTGACAGTCGTTTGTCATATTTTGGACCTTACCGCATCTCTGTAGCTTCTCTTTGCTGGAGATGAAGGTCGCGCTGTCAGCAGACGACGGAAACAATTCGGACATGAGTCGACATGAAAGACTAAAGGGACATTTTGTTGATCATCTATAAATGAAGAGTTTCGTATCCACTAGTGAAAACATCTTGGAACACGGCTAACGGGCCTAAACGTGACGCTCTTTACAGAAAAACAGGTTAAAACGTTAAGCAGACAGAACGATGATGACAATACAAAAAAACTATTTCATTCATTATTTCACACATTTAAAATGACTTTTATTTTGTTGACAACAGACATGAATTGTGTAGAAATCCTATAAATGTGTACGTATTTGTGTCAAAAGCTTAAAACTTTTCTTTTTAGCACTGCTTTTAATTAAGCTTTGCAAATTAATTATTTTCACATTGCAATGTACTGTACAGTCCCAGGATTTCGCGATTCTGCGATCTCATAATTCAATGCAAAATCAACCAATCAGTGCATATTATGTAAGAGCTCGCAATTTTGACCAATCCCTGCACTTTTAGCGCATAAAAGGGTCCAATCAAAAGCGGGGTCATAATTTTGACCAATCACTGCACTGTTACTGGGGAAAATGGCCCAATCCAACCACAACTCAACAAACGTTTTCCCCTGGCCTGTCTTATTCACGTGCAAAGATGATGCTAATTGTTGATGCTGATAATAATCTCATTACCAACAAAAATAACAGCTAAAGACGTACAAAACAATTTCCAAATGTTTTACATGAAAGTGGAGGAAACTGTTTTGCGCTCCATGTAACGTTGTGCTGGAACACCAGAGAAAGTTGACAGAATCAGCAAAGCATAGACAATGTTAGCACAGTTAGCATAGCAGCGGCAGGTCACGTGACTGAAGCAGCAGCAGGAAGATGGCACGTGCTGAAAGAATTACGGTGAGCGGCATTTTACTCAAACTTTTACCAGCGTTTCCCGTTATGTCTGCCACAGAATCATCATGAACCAAAACACTTTTATTTCATCATCTCTCACTCCCAGGTCACAAAATGTGTCCGCTAGCTGTGATGCTAATTTTCGCTATGTTCAATTCCATTGACTTATGCTAAAAACGTTAGCAATCCAAAAGTCCGCTAGCTGCAACGCTAATTAACGCCATGTAAAATGCCATTTGATTATGCTAAGGTGTTAGTGACTTAAAAACTGGATCTGAAATGGGAAACGCTGTAGTAACAAGACCAAAAGTTTTAGTTATATATTTTAGTTGTTGTTCTAGTTTAATCTTTTTTAGTACCACAGATTACGGAGGCATGCATTTCTTTATGTTAGAACTCTGAGCTAGCTTCAACCCCTTTTTTGTTCAGAAAAAAGCTGTTTGTTCAGGAAAATAAACTAAATTGAGCACTTTAAATGTTTCTAGGTTTTTCTGTATTATGTATTCTGCTTAAAACCGTCCTAAAACTGAGCACATGTGATTTTTTATTGCTTTATATGAAATTAACATGAAAAAAAAAAAACATGGCAAAATGTATTGCAGAATTTCAGAAAAGCTGTCGCAAAACAAAAAAAAGAAGCATTTTTGGCTGCAGAAATCACAAAAAAAAAAAAAAAANAAAAAAAAAAAAAAAAGTGAAATCCTGGAGGGACTGACTATAGATTATTTTATTTAATTTTGCCTTATTTCATTTTTTTACTTTATCCTATTTTACTTTTAAATGTTGCTTTATTTTGTTCTTATTGTCTTTTAAATGTTGTTTTAATATGTTTTGTTTGTGTAAAGCATGCTGAATTACCTTTGTGATGAATGCTGTAGAAATAAATTTGCCTTGCTTAAGTCACAGAAGGTTAAAATCAGGCCAAACTTGTCTTAAATGAAAAAAAAAGCTGGTTATTAGCTGGTTTTGTTGCGTTTATGTGAGTTAGTGAACCTCCATGAACAAACTCAGAGTTGCTGCTCCACTGACATCAAAATGGAATGCAGCCATTAGTCTTTTTTTTTTCACCTGTATGAAAAATCTCCCACTTACATTATGAAAAAAAAAAAAAAAAAACCTCGTGTGGATCTGCCAGGAGTGTCGACCATAATTACTCCACTATTAGTAAAACCCGAACTCTTAGTGAGCGCACCTGGCAACACCTGCTGCAGATGCTGCACAAAGATGCTGAATAAATTAAAAAAAAAATAAACCCTGAAACTGCTCCTAAAATGTCTTTTATATACAGTATAAGGTATGACAAGTTTAGGGCAATAGAAACTAGTTGTTTCTAAATCTAATAATGCTGGAACTTCTCCTGGAACTATATTTCCTGGCAGAGACATACCTTGTCTTCCATGCAGCGGATCGGTTAAATAAAGTTACTTTGACAAAAAAAATCAAGCACATTTCAAGCCTCTACAAGTTGATTTTTACAGCGTACTGGAATAACTAAAACTAACAGTCTGGAAGGTAGGAAAAACAATTCTAATAATTACCGCTGTAGTAGAATATTTGGAAAATGGATGTCAGTATCATAACATGTATGCAGATGTGTGTATATATGGGCTTAAACATGCAAAACCACCAGCATGGTCCTTTAACTTCAATCTTCTAAACGTTCTACCGCCTGGATGGCTGAGACAAACCTTCAGACAGACTTCTTTTTGTGAGATTCCACCTGAGTGTGTGTGTGTGTGTGTGTGTGTGTGTGTGTGTGTTACTGTAAAATTGTAGGTAAAAGCAGCCTGTGAATTTCAAAGCAACAAAGAAATCTGCCGCTGACAGCAGGAGGCGAAAAACCCCAAACAGCCAATCTGTTGTGCAACAGCTTCTGAGGAAACACGCATCCAGGAAGCTATAGCACATGAGATAAAACACACACACGCAACACACACTCCTGCCTCTGTAACACATGTATACACACGAGTCTACACACACAAGCAAATGAACTCGTCCTCGATCTTTGATCTTGATCTCTATGTCTCTCTCTCTAATACACTTGATTTCTCCGTCTTTGTCAGTCATATAAAACTAAGAACACACACCTAAACACACACACCTTTGATTTCTTTGATTCATCTCTCTCATTCAGTATCTCTCACATTCACACACACTAACAAAATGCACACACACGTGTACACATTCGATCTTCCTATCTCTCCCCAACACACACACACACACACACACACACACACACACACACTTACAAACAAACACACACACTCACTCACTCCCCAGGACAGATGGCCTTGCTATGTGCTCGCACTCAGCAGATGCACATGAGCATTAATCACGAAACACGACTCAACCAGAGGATTTAACCCTTCGCTGCAGTTGTGCAGCTTCTTGAGGAAAAGAGAAAGCTGCTGCTTGACACTTTTAAAGGAACAGACCAGTGATTTTACGTTTGATATTTGATTTTGTTTAACTGATCTGACGCAGAGCTGCACGAAGTAAATGTTTTCCTCCGCCAGGGAATATAGTCCCAGCAGACGACCTTTTATCCTGGAAAAGATGTGTCTTCTAAAATCATGCTAAAGTGTTAGCAGGTGAATCACTGAATTTTTATAGTTGGTTTTTGGCAAAATAGCACAAAAATTAAAATAAATGTTTTGGCAGTAAAGTAACGTGTATGTGGGTAATATTTATTGGGCTCAAACGTGTAAAACCACCGACGTGGTCCTTTAAGGACTGCAACGTCAAGTCTTGGCTTCTGCAGCTTGTAGTGATGCGTTTAAGTTGATGACACATTTTGACTATAAATACATCACACACACACACACACAGAAAATAAGAGCAGAAGAAAGTGCTGCTACGGTGGCTCAGAGGGTTAAACTCTCACTCTGGCAGCGTCCGCGGCGTTCCTCCCACCAGGTGCAGCCAACCTCCAAATTTATGCACACATGGTAATGTGAGAGGCTTTGGATAAAAATGGCATATGATTACTTCAACTCTGGCCCATAGCCGGATCATTTGGCGCCAGCTTCGTTCTGATGACGAGTTTTTTTGGGCCGGATGCACTGCGACAGCTTCAAAATCCTCCGCAGAGGAAGAAGCAAAGCAGGAAGACGCTGATAACAGATCATAATCAGATATCTTTCATTTGGTGGATCTTTTTAGCCACAACAGTGACAGGATTTGGTAACGCTGCTCAATTAGCACGTCTGTCAGGGTAACACTCAGGATGGTAATAGGTTAAAGGACCATACCAGTGGTTTTACATGTTTGAGCCTAATAGACACGATCCACATGCATGTTATATTCCTGACAACATTTTCCAAATCACAGTACTGGAATTAGAATTGTTTTTCCTACCTTCCAGGCTGCCGTTGGTTTCAGTTCATTCCAAGATTATAATAAAATCAACTTGTAGAGGCTTAAAATGTGCTGGAGATAAATAATACAAGACAGCGAACTTAACGTCGATTACATTTTTTGTCAAAGTTACTTTACGAGCGTATCCACCAGGGAATATGTTATCTTTGATTTTTTTTTTTTTTTTTTTTGAGTCATACTTCATTTATTAAATTTTTTTCTTATTTTTTTATTTGGGTTTAGATTGATTAACATAACAAGATATTTTGAAATGCTTTTTCATTGTGAGCGGATGACTCAAAGTCTCTCTGGATCTAATTAAACAGAAAGGTTTGCATCGCTTTGTCCATCTAGTTTTCCAGTGTTCTTGTTGTACAAACTACAGCAGTCATCCTCAAAGGCCGGACACCGGTCCAGAACCGGACCGAACCACAACTGTCTCCAGACTCTGAGAAAATTATACTTTTCATATTTTCATGCTTTCTCTGCAGCGGAGAAAACGAAACCGAACATCCGACTGCTCCACTGTCTGTGTGAGAATGTCTACTCTGCTTTGGTTTGGTCCAATCACATTCAGCGTCCCGTCATCTCCATGACAACACAGCATTGGGCTCATTAGGTGCGTTTCCATCAAACTATTTTATGCAAATAATGAATATGCGCATTAAAAAGTCTGGATGGAAACACCATTAATCAAAATGCACATTAAAAATCTATGCACTTAGCAGAGATGGATCAACTGATTATTCACATAAGACGAAATGCGAATAAAGTGGATGGAAACAGTTTATTCGCATTAAGATGAGGGCATGACGTGCTGCCAGGTGAGCACACACACACACACACACACCTCAGAAGAGTAGGTAGTTGTTATAGAGCGCCAACGCACTATCGTTAGCGTCGCTAGCTTGTTTGCTGCATTAATAAGGTGTGTATAACTGCTTACGGTTTCATTTAAACTCTGCATGCTGTGTTTTGCTGTGGACATTAGTTTATGTAGCATTAAATCACCTCTGAGATAATTCATAACGTAGCTGATGGAAACGTGCATCAGTTCGCATTTCCTTTAATCGAATAACCAGAAATGCACATTAAAAATGTGAATAAGTTGGATGGAACACAGTAACTGAGAGTCGGCAGCACAGCTGGTTTTATCAGCAGCACCCCCGCCCAGCTCAACACCTTAAATTCCAGGTAAAAATCAGGATCCCAATCCGACCCCAGCTTGACTGATCTTAATAAACGGACCTTTGCTTATTGAAAAGTTTCTTTGTGGACCTTTAAGATTTTTATTTGAGAACCCTGAACTAGAGTATTTAACAATGGCGGCTGTCAGCCTGTTTGGGCTGGTTTCGTTTGACCAATCAGCAAAGTTCATTCTTGCGAGGCAGTTCCTGAATCAGCTGTGATTTCCTACTTTGGAGGAGAAGTTTACTATAGTTCTGGTAGAAAATTGGATCCTGCTTCCTTGGTGGAAGGAAAGGAAAGCTCCTGAAAAGGTCCCTAAGGTGCAAAAGGCACCAAGGAAAACTCCTTAAAAAAAAAAAGCCTCAGCATGGAAGTAAAGAAACTGGTAGGAAACCTCTGGAGAGAGATTCCCTCTGCTCAAACAGCCAGGTGTGAATCGGGCAGGAAACAAGAAAGTACAAAGAGAGAAAACCAATGATGACAGTCATAGAAAATAATACAAAGATGTTCTTTGAAATTCACCAATAATGTTACAGATCCAAAATAAAAAGAAACCAACAAACATATGCTGCGTTCCATCAAACTTATTCACATTTTTAATGCTCATTTCTGGTTATTCTATTAAAGGAAATGCGAACTGATGCATGTTTCTATCAGCTACGTTATGAATTATCTCAGAGGTGATTTAATGCTACATAAACTAATGTCCACAGCAAAACACAGCATGCGGAGTTTAAATGAAACCTTGGTGTGGAAGAATACTTATTACAGCCCGTAAGCAGTTATACACGCCTTATAAATGCAGCCAACTAGCTAGCAATGCTAACGATAGCGCGTTGGCGTTCTATAATCTCGTTAAGTGTACCGAGTACCGTGTGGTGGTGAAACTTTCAGTGTCAAGTTATTTGTGAAAAATTTATACGTTTTTCAGATATAACGAATAACGGCTCCATCGTTCTGCAGGCGCTTGCTAACGACTACCTGCTCTTCTGAGGTGTGTGTGTGTGTGCGTGCATGCTCACCCAAAAGTGCACGTCACGTCCTCATCTTAATGCGAATAAACTATTTCCATCCTCTTTATTCGCATTTCGTCTTATGCAAATAATCAGTTGATCCATCTCTGCTAAACGCATACATTTTTAATGCGCATTTTAATGCAAATTAACAGTGTTTCCATCCAGGCTTTCTAATGCACATATTCATTATTTGCATAAAAATAGTTGGATGGAAACACACCTTTAGAAGATGTAACACAGACAAATGTCCAGCGAAGAGCATTCAGTGATGTATCCACCAAGAAAAACGTGACTGTGTGAGCACGGCAGGCTGGACCGGTTCTGTGGACCGGGCGGGTGGAAGGGTGGATGGGGCTAGTGGACCCGGTGAGGAGGGGTAAGAGGGTATGCTGAGGTTAAAGGAGGTCCTGGTCTTGGTATTGATATTCATAATCCCACAAGGATAAATTCTCATCAATGTGAGATGTCCTGATTTTACCTCTGCAGCGAGGACGGCTCAGCTAACAGAGAGCAAAGAGGAAAACGGAAAGGAAATGCAAACGAGGTGCTAATTACGTGCCAGATTTCCTCAAAATAAGAAAACAAACAGCCAAAGCTTATGTTGAATCTTAAACATTTGTACATTATATTACTGACTTTTTACCGAGCTTCTTACCCATTTTAACATTAAAAATAAACAGAAGAAACTCGCTTATTTTTTAAATAAATAACTGAAAATACTGATCTGTACTTAGGCTTCCCCACACACACACACTCAGATATTCCCCAAAACATTAAATTTGCTCTCTTTTACAGCAAGTGATGGATTCCACTGAGCATTTGTATGCATATTAACTAAACCACCATGTAAATGTATTTGAGATGAGCTCTGACAGTGTCTCAGTAATCCAGATATTTCATTAGCCCGGCTGACCTACATTCCCCCGCGGTCTGGATTAACGCAGCCTGAGCTTCTGCCTCTAATCTCAACATCCGTCTGAAGCTGGGCGAGCGATCCTTCTGTCTTTAGAGGTCCTACACAATGCTTAAGTCGCCTCTACACTGTCTGTAAAACACCCACTCAAGTGCGTGTCGTTAGCATTTAAGAGGGTTGATTGATTAGTTCTAAGCCTAGCAAAGGAAAGATCTCACTCAGAAGGGTTTCAGTTATTTTTCCAACATAATCTCCTTCTGTCAATAATGCTGGAGTGATATTTTCTGTGTCAAAGCATTTCTTTTTCTTGGCTTATCTGACTTCATCATCTGAGGCCAGAAGGGTTCCAGCTACAAAGCTTTTATTTATTTATTTTTTTAATGTTCTGGAAGAGGTGGAAGTCTGAGGGAATCAAATCAGGTGGAAGCCATTATAACAACTCATATCATCAACAATCTCCGAAACTTCCAGTTGTAATCACTGAGGTCAAATGATTGCAGTTAATCCTGCTAATGCTAAACACGATAGTTTAGCGTCTTTCACACATCATAGTAACATGCAATCAGTATCCATACATGTTGTCTGGATAATGAAAAATGCATATTAAAGCATCAGCATCAGATCAAAATTCAGATCTGATCTGATCCATCATATAAAAATCTGCCCACAAGTTGGAAACGTAACGCTCTGCTGTTTCGTGTTAATAAAGTTATTTTGAAGCAGAAGTTGAAGCAGTGAGAGCTCATACAAAAAAAATTATTAGTTATTAAAAAAAAAAAAAAAANTAAAAAAAAAAAAAAAGATGGGGATCATTCATGTAGCACGGACTAAAGATGGGCTTTAACATTCCGTCATCAGATAAAATATCCAGATACTAAGATCGCATTTTAATGAACGTGTGACAGGAACTTTTTCTTAATGTTTAAAGGACCATACCAACTATTTTACGTTTGAGCCTAATATATTCAATTTTCATACATGTTATGTTACTGACAATCATTTCGCAAAGGATAAAACTGTATGTCAGCTTTCCTGATATTTTGCAAAATTTCTTAATTTTTCAAAATCAAATATTCAAGCGATACACCCACCTTAAAAATCCATGTTTCTCCCACTAGTTACAGAGCTTTATAAAGTCATGGTCCTTTAAATTTTTCCATAAACGCAGGTCTTGTTTTGGGACTATATTCCCTGGTGGAGGCATACATTCACTCCGCACTCTTTATTGCACTTAAACACTAAAATTACAAAACTTCTAAAAAACCTGAATACACGTCTTGTTGGTGATGATGGATTACCTATCCCAAGAACGTTTACAGTATCAACAAGTTGATTTTAATAGAGAATGAACTGAAACCAATGGAGGTCTGGAAGGTAGGAAAAACATTTTTAATTCACCGTTTCAGTAGTATGCTTTGGGAAATGATTGTCGGTAATATATATATTACATATATGGAAATTGAATATATTAGGCTCAAACATGCAAAATGGATGGTATGGTCCTTTAAGCAGAAAACTTCCGACTGCTCAACATTTTAAAATAAATTCTGACCTATGGTTGGCACAACGCCAAAATTAATTTATCGCTTTTGTTTATAAATATATCAATGAAAAATCCCTGTAAAATATAATAATCTGAAATTCTTTAGACATTTTTCCTTCTGCTGAGCTGAAGGAATCAAATTCTCAAAAGTCGAAACAGAATTCTTCACTAAAAACCTTAATTAATCCAGGAATGATAAGCACGACATCACCAATGACCGTGTGTTACACAGGATTTTTCTTGTAAAGATTAAGCGTTATTGCTGCATAAATGGTAAAAACCTCCTGAGCTGCTGTCAAACGCTGCTGGAATGTTAACATGAAAATCAGCCTCGGGTTTTTCCTTCACATCTTGATTAATAAAATGTGCTGCACATTAATCATTAATCACATCAATCCAAACACAAACTACCTGAAAGACACATTTCTGCAGAGCCTGACTGGAACTCATTAGCATTTCATATTTAGCACATCAAGAACAGGAAATGTTCCAAAATACAACTGAAACATTTCCTGCAGAAAATGAGCTGATGTCATTGATCTTTGCAACCATCTTTTTTTTTTTTTTTTTTTTTTTTTGTCTGGCTAATTTGTGTGTGTTGTTTCAGCTTTAAGGGATTTTACCTGTTTATGGCTTAACGAGATGCAAATGAACTCAACTAATGCTGATCAAGTTATGTAATATCTTAATTCTGTATATTTAATATTCTATATCTGATTGACTTGTTTCCATATATATTTTTGAATTGATTTTATGTATTTATGAGTATTGATGGACCGCAGAAAGACGAGCAACTAATCCAATAAACAATCAGCCTGAACTTCATCATTCAGTCTACTGAGGATCCATAATAATCTGTAAAAGTCTGAAACACGTTGGCTCTTACCTTACGCCCCCCTGTGTTGAGCCTCAGAGGGGTCAGGTAGGGGTCAAAGATCATGTGACTGGTTTCGATGTCGATGGGCGACTGCCGCTTCCCAATGGAGCACAGGTTCCAGGCTGAGTTCACCAGACCCCAGAAGGATGGGACTATGGGGGNAAACAGCTGTGTTCGGTATCTGTGGAAACCAGGTTTTGGGGTGTTTTATTTTTTGGAAACACAGGAAGTAGATCAGTGGAAACAGTCAAGATGGAGGACCTCAACGTTTACCTGCAAGCTTTTACCTACTTATTTAAAGTGTTTACTTCAATCCAGCAGAGTTTCGTGAGTCAACCACACACACACACACACACACATGCATGCACACACACACACACACGCACTTCTCCATCGTTTTACTCTTTCACGGATGCAGAATAATACACTCCCACTCACGATGAATTCACGGATCCCACTTCAGCTCCTGCTATTTTCTGATTCCAAACAGAAATCAACTTTTTTTTTACTAATTTATTTTTGGTCAAACTGCTCAGAACGTTCCAGATTAATTTTGCGAAACAGAAAGGAATCCATTCTGCGTTGACGGAAATGTGTGTTATGAATTCCTGCAAATACAGGAACTCAAGAATGTTTTGTTCAATATGGTTCAATCTTTTTTTTTCTTTTTTCAAAACCAGCATTTTTTTTCAAAGGAAATGGTTTTGTTTTGTTTTAATAAGTTACTTATCATGTTTTCCACAGCTGATGAGAAAGAAATCTGAAAAGTGAATGTTTGACATTTAAGTCTTTGTATTTTAACAGGTCAAAGGTAAGCACAGTTAATAGCTTATTTCTCTAGGTATATAGAGCAAATATTATCACATCCACTTTTAATAAGCAATATTGTAAATAATAATAATAATAAATGGGAAAATCTATTTAAGAGTGAGTCACACCTTTATCTTTATATCAATTAATTGATAGAATTACTTTAGCTAAATCCTTTATAATACATCCTAATTATATATCATGTGGGAAGATCAGATCTACTGTATACACTCGAGTATAAGCTGAGTTTTTATTACCAGATTTCTCACAGCTAATCGGGGGTCGGCTTATACGGGAGAAATTCAAATCGGACCCTAGAGAAGGAAATTTCCAGGCGTGGAAATACTACTTATTACCACTACCAATGGAAAATAGTTTAAATCATATCTTAGAATGATATATTTCCTGACTAAACATCTTATCAGCACATTTTGTGGAGGCCAGTAAACTCTGTTGTGATTGGTCAAAGACAAAAGAATAGGCCAATCAGAAATGAACAACCCTATAAAAGTGCTGTTTCATACACCGGTATGGTACCGTTGTTTGGTAGTTTCATTCAGCATGTTTTGTGCTTTATTTGCAAGAGGCTTGAGATAAGATACAACACGGAAACTACACGGACTGGTCAACGACACGTTACACAGAGCAGGACTGGAACGAACTGTTTGGCGATTCAGACGAGGAAGAGGAGTCTGGAAATGTCAGCTAATGTCAGTTACCGTAATCAGCTGTTTACCGGTACCAGTGTAGCAGGCCAGATTAAGTCCCCACCACACTATACCCAGGTATAGTCTGGTCTAGGCCAAAATATACCTGGGGTTTAAAATAGCCCAGGTTGGTTTATACCCCAGGGTATATCTTGACCAAGACCAGACTATACCCCACTAGACCAGATTATACCCCCTTGTGTTTTTCATAAATTATTCTGTATTTCAATGTCCAGAGTTTCTTTCCATCATAATTAAAAAAAAATAACATGCAACATAGACTTTTTTTGATAAATTATAAGGTTGTGTCATCAGGGTTAGGATTAGGGTGTGAAAGTCTGTGAAATAAAACCAAAAACTTATGTATCCTTGATTATTGTATGTCTGAGTGTGGGNGTGTGAAAGTCTGTGAAATAAAACCAAAAACTTATGTATCCTTGATTATTGTATGTCTGAGTGTGGGGTATAATCTGGCCTTTGAGGGTATGAATTAGCCTAAATAACACCCGGGGTATAAACTGGACTAGCCCAGAATATACCCCAGGTATAGAACAGGCTAGCCCCTTTAACCCCAGGGATAGTCTGGGCTGGGGGGATATTTTGGGCTGTTACACCAGTACGTGGATTATTTTCAGAAAATCAGAGGAATACTATGACAATACCCAGAAAAACAGGTAATTTGCTAAACAGATAAATTGGTGGAACAACATCAGGGGTCGGCTTATACACGAGATCGGCTTATGCTCAAGTTTATAAGGCATTTAACCTGGAACCTGGTTAAATACCGTATAAACCTGGTTTATAAGGCATTTAACCTGGAACCTGTTAGATCAGAGGCTTCAGGCTCCGACCCAAAAACCATCTGACCTTCTGTTGTCAGGTGATTACTGATCTGGAATGACCTCAGCCTGGAATAAATGCATCAGAAACGGCCTTGGATGGAACGCTAGAGCAGTTAGCTGACCTACCACCAGCCAGATGTGTGTTTTATAAGTGAACACACACACACGTCACTCATTAACCTGTCATCACGCCTGTCAGAAATGGGCTTAATGACAGCTGGGAGTGTGAAACATCTGTCATTACGATTAAAAAAAAAAAACAAAAAACTCGTCAGCAGAAATCAGCTTCACTTTCAGCCCAAATTTGACTTGTTCATCCAATCAAGTGTTTCCTGATGCCGCCATGCAGCAACGAGCCGTTTCATATTCATACGCTCACGTTGATTCACACCAGGGAGCTGCCGAGCACAACAGCAGCCTCAGGTCTTCATCCCTCCCTCTTCCTCCATCTCTCTTTCTGTCACTCCATCCTTACCTCGCTGTCACTACCTGGCCTGCTCAGCGCGTCAACACACCTTTATACCACCCAACTCTGCGTGTGTGTGCGCACGTAAGAAAGTATCTGTTGTTGTTGTGCATAAAGAGAAGTTTGAGGCCAAAAATAGAATATGAATATGTATGTTTAAATTTATTCGATTATTTTGTGTATAAGAGGATATATATGATGCATATATGAAAATGTATGTCTCAGCTTCCAGCTTCCATGTAATGTATGTGTGTCCATGTGTGCATACGTCTGTGTGTGTTTGGCAGCTGTGGATCTGTCTATAATGCAGTTCTTTCCCAGAGGCTTGTTACGTGCACACACACACACACGCAGACACACAAATTACAGGAGAGAGAGAGAAGATAGAGGGATGACAAGGAAGTGAGGCCTTCAGGACCCACAGTTATTCTTAATATTCATAAATTCTGAATTTAAAAGGTGGGAATATACTGAATAATAATAATAATAATAATAATAATCAGCCCTGCGATAGACTGGCGATCTGTCCGCCTCTCGCCCTATGACCGTTGGGATAGGCTCCACCCCCGATGACCCTCACCAGGACAAACGGGTTTAGAAAAATGGATGATAATGGGTGGATGGATGATAATAATAATAATAATAATAATAATAATAATCTTTATTTATATAGCACCTTTAAAAACAGAGTTTACAAAGTGCTTTGACAACTACTTAAAAAATCAACAAAACAGAAAAATCAAACACAAAACAAAAAATAAGGCATTAAAAACAATACAGCAAATACTAAAAAAATTGACATAAAAGCAAATCTATAACAATGGGTCTGGAGCTGTGATTAAAAAAGAGCGAAAAGAGAGTACAGTATCTATTTGGCACGTGACAAACTCGTATGTCCTGAATTACCCTGAAAGTTTCATTTTGATTGGTTCTTCACATCTGTAACATGTTGACATCAACACGGAACATGAATTTACCTGCTGACTCACCTGTGCTACCTCCGGCCTGACACGTCTGACCAATCAGATCAGAGCAGGTTTTTTTTTTTAGAGGATATCTTAAAGAGACAGAACCTAAAATGGGCAGTTTTAACTCAGTATGCACAGTAGTGCTGCAGCATGGCAGAGTAGAAGAGAATCCGCATGTTTTATTGTACATGAAAGCACTGCAAAGTTTTAATGAAAATTAGAGCATAGAAATCCCTATGATAAGGGCAAGACACACACGGGAAAAAAATTTCATTCATAAATCCAACCTTTTAGTGACGACACCAAACACAACAACAGATCAGAGCCAAAGCTCATGAGAAATATTCCTGCGGCCACAGATTGCACATATAAGATTGAAGCAAAAGAACTGAGACGGAAAAGTGCTGCAGACACGTGTACTTTAACCAAACTTGATCCTTTTTTTAAGATAACAATCAGAACAAACAGCGAGAAAAGTGGAGAGAAGAAGTGATTCAGGGAGGAGAAGGAGACATGAGCAACCTCTTGAAGAGATGAGAATCCACAAAGCTGAGGGGTAAACTGCTGTTTTGACTGGAGTGGGAATGTTTTCACACCATCGGGTAACGAGTCCACGACAGGAAGAGCTGAGCGTTTGGCGACGGAAAACCGAAGCTGGGCAGATGAGAGCATCTGGACCGAGGCCTGTTTGTTTTTGGGATAATGCACTCGGAAAATTAATGCTGTCCTTTGTTTACTGTGTGTGTGTGTGTGAGAGAGAGAGAGAGAGAGAGAGAGAGAGAGAGAGAGAGAAACTATCGAGTCAAATCAATTTGGAGTAACCCACCTGAATCAGACAATAACAGCCATTAAGTAGATTGGTTACTTTTAAAAACATGAGTTTTGCCACTTTGAGAATTGATGTGTCACAGCATGGAAGGAAGTCAGTGGTCACAGCGGCTGAAAACGCTCCCATTAACCTTTCCTGTTCCTTACTAAAGCAATTTATCCCCTGAAAATGATTTCATTATCAGCGCTTGCTGCAGTGGAAGCCATAATGGAAGTCCCTTATCAGTCATCCATTCCGTGTTAGTACTGCAGCATCCACCGCAGCTCATTGTTTCTATCTGAAATGCTGGGCGTGCACACACACACACACACACAAGCACTGTCCCCGTGTTTTAAAGTACAGGATGTACATGTTCTTCCTTGTCTTGTTTTATCGACATTTACATCATTTGTCACTCGGTAAACCATGTCACATCGACAAAGTGTAAGTAAAAATGCCTCATAAATACATTTTACTAGATTTTCACTGAACAAAACAAAACTCTTTCCAGTTGGAGCACCTTAAAGGATCATACCAGTGATTTTGCATGTTTGAGTCCAATAAATACACCCCGTGTGCATGTTACGTTACTGACAAGCATTTTCTAAAACATAAAACCGTATTTTAGTTTTCATGTTTTTTACAAAATTCCCCTAACTTTTCAAAATCTAAAATGTTTCAAATTGTTCAATTGCAAGGACAAAGCCTGAGGATCAACAGAAATCAGGCTTTATGCTGCGTTCGTTGTAGCTGGGAACTGGGAAATATGTCATTTATGACCACCGCACGTTTGAAATAAACTAAGTGAGACAACATGAAAAGTTTTGTTTTGTTCGCTCTGTCAGACCAAAAGAATCTACATTTTAACATTTATGAGCTGCCGTAAATACTCAAATATAAGCCAAGTTTTTATTACCAAGTTTCACAAAGCAAATCGGGGGTCGGCTTATATATGAAAAATTCAAATTTGATCCCAGAGAAGGAAATTTCCAGGGTGGAAATACTACCCATTACCGCTATCCATGGAAAATAGTTTAAATCATACCTTAGAATGAGATATTTCCTGACTAAACATCTTATCAGCACATTTTGCAGCGGCCAGTAAACGCTCTGTTGTGATTGGTCAGTTACGGTAATCAGCTGCTGAAATAAATATCATGTTTACCGGTACATGGATTATTTTCAGAAAATCACAGGAATACTATGACAATACTCAGAAAAAACAGGTAATTTGCTAAACAAATAAACTGATGGAACAACATCAGGGGGTCGGCTTATGTGCGGGTTTCTTTAAAAATCTAAATTTGCAGGTCAAAATCGGGGGGTCAACTTATACAAGAGTATGTGCTGCAGTATATACGTTATTTACCTTTTCAAAACATCTATTGCATTGCCGGTGTGTTTAACCTCTTACTGTGTCTGTATGCTGACTGATTTAAAGAAAATGCATCTAAACATGCATTTCTAAATAGAGAAATTGCTGTTTATGGTGAAAAAATAAGAAAGATAATAAAATAAAATAATCTTTTTTGCAGAATTATTTGGCCCCAGATAGAATTCCAGTGCAGATATTAAATTTGGCATAATAAAAAGCACATTTTTAAGCCTGTCTCCATATTTTAAAGTACAGGACGTACATGTTCTTCCTTGTCTTGTTTTATCGACATTTGCGTCATTTGTCACTCGGTAAACCATGTCACATAGACAGCTAAAAGTGCCTCTAGATTAGTAGATTAGTTACTAGATTTTCACTGAACAAAATTCCTTCCAGAAGAGTTTATGCTGCAGCAGACCTGAGATCTTCTGGAAGTTTGTTCCAGAGTTTTGGAGCAGAGAAAGTAAAGGCTGCCTCACTGTGCTTTGTTCTGACTTTGGGAACAGAAAGCAGAACCGGACAAGCTGAGAGGTCTGCAGGTTCACACAGCAGAATCGTGTCAGAGAGGGATTCTGGCCCTGAGCCATGCAGTGTTTTATAAATCAGTAAAAGAATTTTAAAATCAATCCTGTAACACACAGGTCAGGGATCTGAGGATGGAGCTGTGCTTTCTTAGTTTCAGTAGAACTCCTGCAGCAGCGTCTGAATAAGTTGCAGCTTTTTTAAACAGGCCTGTAAAGATGTATTACAACAGTCCAACCTGCTGAAGATTAATCCTGCACAAGTTTTTCTTTTTCTTGTTAGATATAAATCCTTGAATTTTAAGGTGATAGTATGCTGATTTTGTAATTGACTTAATGTGGCTGTTAAAGTTTCATTCTGCATCTACAATCAAGATTTCTGACTTGTTTTTATGTTTTTTGTCTTCAAGGAAAGTGCTTTAAGGTGAGCAGTGACGTGATCTTTCTTCTTTGGCACCAAATACAATTATTTCAGTTTTATCTTTAACTGCAGGAAGTTGTGGCACATCCAGTCATTGATATGTTCTGTTTAGCGATGCGATGGGACTGCAGTCACTCGGTGGGATGGTCGTGTAAATTTGGGCGTCATCTGCATAGTTATCAAACAAATCCCATTCTGACTCCAAACGCTGATTCGTGACCATTTTCAGGTTGATTCAGCGACTTTCAGCCTCCAGATAGATGATCAATCCAACCATCCAAGCTTCAATCCTCAAAAATCCAATATTAGACGGGTCTGAATAAGAACAATAGGAAATGTCATAAAATGCATACAGTTCTGTCCATTATTATCCAACTAACGATGCTTTAACCCAATGAAAGGCTTAAGAGGCCGTTACCCAGTCTGACCCATATTACTTTCACATTTCACACACACAGATGCATTTATAGCACATACATATAGTACACATAAATCCTGCAATACATGGAAATGCCATAATTTTAACTGCAGAGCTGGGATTACGTTACAGAGATTTATCTTTCTGTTATCAGGATGTACACACTACATATCAATGTCTGATAAATCCAGCAAGACATGTTATATATCACACACGTTCATAAAATACATGCAGGTTGTGGGAAATGGATAATACAAGGATTCCTGCATTAGCAAAGAATTGTGTAACAAATAATGTTACCAATAATGGTAAAGTTTGGGTTAAAGGACCATACCGGTAATTTTGACCTGCAGAATACTCGGTCTGATGGCTGGACATTTTCCAGGAACATTCTGCCCTTCCTCTCTCTTCGTTCCCACACAATGTTCTGAGTTTGTTGCCTGGTCCAGGAATAAACACAATATCTGCGGTGTGTGTGTGTGTGTGTGTGTACTTGTGTGAAAAACAGGTGCAGTTCGCTGCATCTCTGACCTGTATGTGTGTGTGCGCGTGCGTGTTCAGCGCAAATACGACCCAGAAAATCCCTCTGGTGACTCGGCTGCGACACAGATTATGACACAAATATCTACACAGAATAAAACCATAAATTAGCTGCTGCTGAATCCTCCTTCTTACTTCACAAACAGCACCAACTGTTCATGCAGAATCAGACGAGGTCACGTTATCATGGTTCAAAATGATGAAACATGCAGCAGCCGTGTAGTGACATCAACGCTCACCCTGCGTTTCTTTCTCATTATTATCCTATGGTTAACTAATTTCAAATATCGAAAGAATTTAAGGGAGGCCGAATTAAAAGGTATCATGTATTCAGTGCTGCACAGTTATTATTTTACTCCCATGGGTCGTTTAGATCATGATTTTTGCTGGAGATGTAAAGAAAAGAAAAGAGTTGATGCATACTTTGTGGAACTGTTCTGTTTTTTTAACCATTTTGGGATGAAACGTTGCAAACTGTGGAAGAGGGGCTGGGATTTCCTATTCCTTAGACACCAAATCTTTGTCTCTTAAATGATAAAAATGAAGTTAAAGGAATTAATAATAGAATAGAATAGAATAGCTTTATTGTCATTATACGTAACATATAATGAAATTACAGGTGCT
>VXCM01005418.1:0-37776 GCA_014773175.1 Lucifuga dentata
TATGTTGAATAACAACAACCTATACCCCTAGTGTCATGCTGAGATTATTAGAAGGTGGTTTAATTGCAGGAGGATAGCACTGAAGGTGTAAGTGTAAAATACACGGCCCACCAATGATCCTGAGCATAATATATACAATACAAATACTTATACACTGTCCATCAGTAAAACCCGCTAAAATACAATCACAGTCTCACATAATTAATAAAAAAATATATATATATATAAGTCTTAGAGCTACAAATGACTGAGGACACCTGATGAGCCATGATTATACTCTTCAGCATTTTTCAAATGCTGTTTCAACTTAGATTTGAAATTATCCCAGTTATGATCCTGTTTGAGCTCCAAAGGTAAAGAGCTCCAGATTTTAATCCCCTGAACAGAAAAGTTGTCTGTCCAAAAGAGGTTTTGCAAACAGAACTTTACAGTTTTCAGCAACTACATGCCGAGTAACAGAACCAGAAACCCAAAGACGTTTCAGCATGTCACTAAGGACCTGTGGAGCCTTATCATGGAAACATTTACATAAATTTCAGTCTAAAGGGAGTCAGAGGAAGGACGACATTGGAAAGATGGCTAACGTATGATATCCTTTGGGTGCATTCCAAGTTCTTATTTGATCGCTCTCGGTCCTCGATCCTCACATGACCCGGAAACCAATCTAGTCCTCCATCTTTAAGGACGTTCCAAAGTGCTTATTTCTGTTCTGAGGATGGAGGAGCTTCATCAGAGAACGGAAACATGAGATCCTACAGAAGTCTGTTACCTAACAGACACGCCCCTTTACGGAAGCCTGTTTCTGATTGGACAGATCTGTTACAGCTGATCTGATACACCGACACACATTTTAATATGATTTCATCATGAATTTCATCAAACATGAACAGAAAAATAACAGCAACATCTCAGGTGTAAAATGACTGATTATTGATGTTTGATTTAGTCTGATTGATCATCTGATTAAAATGACTGGATGTGTGTTCAGCAGCTCTGAATGATAAAGAATCATAAAACAATAAAACAACAAGCAGCAACAAAATCCTCTGACATGTTTAATAAAACATCCCGTTGGTTAAAGTTCACTAACGCTGATAAACTTTAGATTTTAACTCTCTGAGCAGTGAAACACACTTAGAAATGTGATGATCTGTAGATTAGAAAGTCAGATTGTTCTGNCTCTCTGAGCAGTGAAACACACTTAGAAATGTGATGATCTGTAGATTAGAAAGTCAGATTGTTCTGTTACAGTGACAATCAAAAATCAATATTTCATTATTTTATTATTGTCTGGAACTAAAACACAGCAGCTCCAAACCTCTGACAGCTGATCAGCTGTGTGCCAAGTCGCTTCGCTTCAGATGAAGCTTGAGGAGCAACGATGTTTCATTTCTCTTAAATCGTCGCTCCTCAGCTCCTCTGTCCTCACGTCTTTTCCTTGCATCTTCAGTGGGTGGGGCTAAGATGCAAGGAGAAGACATGAGTGAGGGAAACGTGGAAACAAATAAGGAACTTGGAATGCAGCCATTGATGGATTTACCTGAACAGGTGATCACAAGGCTCTTAGAAGACGACAAGTACTGCTCTAATACACACTCCCTCACTGCAGATCCAGAATGAAGACAGGCAGTGCTGATCTTCCATACATCTATATATGAGGATTCCTCTGTGCTTCCTGTATAAACAGCAGATCCACAGTCCAGCTGTCTGCACACTGCAGCTGCTGCCTTCAGGTCCCACTCAGAGAAATAAGCATCCACTGGTAACCAGACTTCCTGTTGTTTTATCTCCATTGTACCATTACAGCGACTGGCTCCTCCCACCAACCTGACATCATCAGGCTCTGAACAGAGACGAGAGTGATGAGTAAAAGCAAAAAATGATTTGAAGCTAAATCAAAGCTGCAACTCCTCCTCTACCTGAGCAGGTGAGTCCAACAGCTTTAGCAGGTGAGCAGGTGTTTCTAACTGAGCCTGAGCTTCCACAGTCCAGGAGGACCTGCTCATTTCCTCCACACTGGAACTCTTTGGTCCACACTGGAGCCTCCACTTCTCCACAGAGCGCCCCCTGGAGGACTGAAGGAGCCCCACAGCCAAGCTGCCTACAGACCACCTCTGCATCCTGCTGGTCAAAGTCATCTTCACACACTGAGGACCAGGACTGGTTAGACTTCACCTCCAGTCTGCCTGAACACAGACTAGAGCCATTCACCAGCCTGACCAAGTCTGGGGAGAGAGAGAGAGAGAGAGAGGAGAAACAACAAGAGAGTTGGAATCCTTAAGCTGATCAAATATCTGATTGATGAATAAAATCAAATCTTCTGACATTGTTTTTCTTCCTATTATAGAAATTGTCCACATGATAAATATAAAAAATGAAACTTTATGTAGATGTTTTGTTTACATAGTCATACGTGTTATAAAAACTTGTTTTCCTCCTTCAGCTGCATTCGTGTGTGTTTCTGTTGTGTTGCTTTGATTGTGTCTGTGTGTATTTAACCATGTGTGTTCCAGTGTCAGTCAGAAAATCCTCCACACACTGACAGTCTTAATGCCACTTTGCTGCTGATTATCAGAAATATGTCACACAAGCAGGAAGTAACCACTTAAAAAAAAAAACAGCAGGTGGGGGATGGGACAGGTTGTTGGTCTCACTTACCTGAACAGGTGATCACAAGTCTCTCTGAGGATGAAGAGAGCTGCTCTGATACACACAGCCTCAGTGCAGATCCAGAATAAAGACAGGCAGTGCTGATCTTCCATACATCTACATATGAGGATTCCTCTATGAATCCTGTATAAACAGCAGATCCACAGTCCAGCTGTCTGCACACTACAGCTGCTGCCTTCAGGGTCCAACCATAGGACGTGGTATACACTGGTAACCAGACTTCCTCTTGTTTTATCTCCATTGTACCATTACAGCGACTGGCTCCTCCCACCAACCTGACATCATCAGGCTCTGAACAGAGACAGAGAGTAATGAATAAAAGCAGATAATGATTTGAAGCTAATTCAAAGCTGCAGCTCCTCTTCTACCTGAGCAGGTGAGTCCAACAGCTTTAGCAGGTGAGCAGGTGTTNAGCTGCAGCTCCTCTTCTACCTGAGCAGGTGAGTCCAACAGCTTTAGCAGGTGAGCAGGTGTTTCTGAGCCTGAGCTTCCACAGTCCAGGAGGTCCCGCTCATTTCCTCCACACTGGAACTCTTTGGTCCACATTGGAGCCTCCACTTCTCCATAGAGCGCCCCCTGGAGGACTGAAGGAGCCCCACAGCCAAGCTGCCTACAGACCACCTCTGCATCCTGCTGGTCAAAGTCGTCTTCACACACTGAGGACCAGGACTGGTTAGACTTCACCTCCAGTCTGCCTGAACACGGACTAGAGCCATTCACCAGCCTGACCAAGTCTGGAGAGAGAGAGAGAGAGAGAGAGAGAGAGAGAGAGGAGAAACAACAAGAGAGTTGGAATCCTCAAGCTGATCAAATATCTGATTCATCATGAATCAAATCAAATCTTCTGACGTTGTTTTTCTTCCTATTATACAAATTGTCCACATGATAAATATAAAAAATGAAACTTTGTTTTATTTATATACAGTCATACGTGTTGTAACAACTTGTTTTCCTCCTTCAGCTGCATTCATGTGTGTGTTTCTGTTGTGTTGCTTTGATTGTGTCTGTGTGTATTTAACCATGTGTGTTCCAGTGTCAGTCTGAAAATCCTCCACACTGACAGTCTTAATGCCACTTTGCTGCTGATTATCAGAAATATGTCACACAAGCAGGAAGTAACCACTTAAAAAAAAAACAGAAGTTGGGGGTTGGGACAGATTGCTGGTCTCACTTACCTGAACAGGTGATCTCAAGGCTCTCAGGGGAGGACAAGCGCGGCCCTGATACACACTCCGTCAGTGCAGATCCAGGATGAACACAGGTAATGCTGATCCTCCACACATCTATACGTGGAGATTCCTTTCTGATTCTTGTATAAACAGCAGGTCCACAGTCCAGCTCTCTGCACACTACAGCTGCTGCCCTCAGGTCCCACTCAGAGTACCAGTTATCCACTGGCAGCCAGACTCTATGTTTTTTTATCTCCATTGTACCATTACAGCGACTGGCTCCTTCCACCAACCTGACATCATCAGGCTCTGAACAGAGACGAGAGAGTAATGAGTAAAAGCAGAAAATGATTTGAAGCTAAATCAAAGCTGCAGCTCCTCTTCTACCTGAGCAGGTGAGTCCAACAGCTTTAGCAGGTGAGCAGGTGTTTCTAACTGAGCCTGAGCTTCCACAGTCCAGGAGGACCTGCTCATTTCCTCCACACTGGAACTCTTTGGTCCACACTGGAGCCTCCACTTCTCCACAGAGCGCCCCCTGGAGGACTGAAGGAGCCCCACAGCCAAGCTGCCTACAGACCACCTCTGCATCCTGCTGGTCAAAGTCGTCTTCACACACTGAGGACCAGGACTGGTTAGACTTCACCTCCAGTCTGCCTGAACACGGACTAGAGCCATTCACCAGCCTGACCGAGTCTGGAGAGAGAGAGAGAGAGAGAGAGAGGGAAAGAGGAAGAAAGAAAGAGTCCATTCCAAAGCTCTTATCTGTTTGTTCCTCAATCCTCATGGGGCCTAGAAAACAATCAGATCACCATCTTTAAGGACGTCCAAAGCTCTTATTTCTTTCTGAGGATGGAGGAGCTTCATCAGGGAGACATGAGAGAGGAAACAGATGCTCTGACAGGAAGTCTGTTACCTAACAGACACGCCCCTTGACAGGAAGCCTGTTTCTGATTGGACAGATCTACCACAGATGATCTGATACACCGACACACATCTTAATGTGACCTCATCATGAGTTTCATCTAACATGAACAGAAAAATAACAGCAACATCTCAGGTGTAAAATGACTGATTATTGATGTTTGATTTCATCTGATTGATCATCTGATTAAAACGACTGGATGTGTGTTCAGTGCAGCTCTGAATTATAAAGAATTATAAAACAACAAGCAGCAACAAAATCCTCCGACATGTTTAATAAAACGTCCCGTTAGTTAAAGTTCACTAACGCTGATAAACTTTATATTTTAACTCTCTGACAGTGAAACACACTTAGAAATGTGATGATCTGTAGATCAGAAAGTCAGATTGTTCTGCATGTTTATCAGACTGTTCATGTTCATTGTTACAGTAATAATCAGAGGAGAATATTTCATTATTTTATTATCTTGTAGAAACTAAAACAGCAGCTCCAAGCGCTCTGACAGCTGATCAGCTGTGACATCATCAGTAAGCAACTGTAAGTGTTCAGATGATGCTTGAGGACCAAG
The DNA here is from genome assembly GCA_014773175.1 of Lucifuga dentata. Classification (NCBI taxonomy): domain Eukaryota; kingdom Metazoa; phylum Chordata; class Actinopteri; order Ophidiiformes; family Bythitidae; genus Lucifuga; species Lucifuga dentata. The sequence goes on from VXCM01005418.1 coordinate 5,330, forward strand.
GATGTTTCATTTCTCTTAAATAGTCGTTCATCAGCTCTTCTGTCCTCACGTCTTTTCCTCACATCTTACGAGGGTGTGGCTAAGATGCAAGGAAAAGACGTCAGTGAAGGAAATCTAGAAACGAGTAAGAGCTTTGGAACGCACCTAGAGAGAGAAAGAGAGAGAGATGAAGAGAGAGCGGGGGAACAGAGGGACAGAGAACAGAGATGGAGAGAGAGACAGAGAGAGCGACTGAGAGAGACGGAGAAAGAGGGAGACAGACAAGGAGTGATGGAGAAAGACGAGAGAGATGAAGAAAGAATAAAGAGGGAGGGAGGGAGGGAGAGAGAGAGAGACGAGATGATGAAAGTCCTGAAGCTGATCAAATATCTGATTCATCATGAATAAAATCAAATCTTCTGACGTTGTTTTTCTTCCTATTATACAGTACAAATTGTCCACATGATAAATATAAAAAATGAAACTTTATGTAGATGTTTTATTTATATACAGTCATACGTGTTGTAACAACTTGTTTTCCTCCTTCAGCTGCATTCATGTGTGTGTTTCTGTTGTGTTCCTTTGATTGTGTGTGTGTATTTAGCCATGTGTGTTCCAGTGTCAGTCAGAAAATCCTCCACATGCACTTAACAAAAACCAGAAGTTGGGGGTTGGGACAGATTGTTGGTCTCACTTACCTGAACAGGTGATCACAATGATTTTAATGGAATGAAAGCGTTCCTCTGATACACACTCCCTCACTGCAGATCCAGAATGAAGACAGGCAGTGCTGATCCTCCACACATCTATATATGAGGATTCCTCTGTGCTTCCTGTAGAAACAGCAGATCCACAGTCCAGCTGTCTGCACACTGCAGCTGCTGCCTTCAGGTCCCACTCAGAGAANAAACAGCAGATCCACAGTCCAGCTGTCTGCACACTGCAGCTGCTGCCTTCAGGTCCCACTCAGAGAAATAAGCATCCACTGGGAACCAGACTTCCTGTTGTTTTATCTCCATTGTACCATTACAGCGACTGGCTCCTCCCACCAACCTGACATCATCAGGCTCTGAACAGAGACAAGAGTGATGAGTAAAAGTAAATGAAGTATCACCAAGAGATTTACCATCGCTCGCAGTATACATCAAGGCTGTGGTCTGTCTGGCTTCTTATTTCTAGTTGTGTGGAGCTGCTCTCTCTAAGTATTAGATTTAATCCCAAAATAAAAGGCTTATTTTCAACAGAGAAATCAGAAATATCTCAGTTGCTGATGACACAATTCTACTTCTTCAACATAAATCCCAATTCCAATTTCAAGTTGCACTTGTGGTTGACTTTTTCTGTGAAGCATCAGGTTTAAAGTTTAACATCCAAAATGTGAGATACTTTATATGACTGAGATGACAGCTTGTTCAACATTCTGCTAAAAAAAAAAAAAAAAANAAAAAAAAAAAAAAAAAGCATAAAATATCTAGATATTTATGTTCATAAAAATTTGTCATTAAGACAGCATTTAAATTTCCAACCTAAGCGTAAAAAGAGCAGCTGCATCTTTAACATGTGGCTTCAGATCTGTCCATCTTTGGACGGGTTCTGTTAACCAAAGCAGAAGGAATATCAGGATTTGTCCCTTTGTGTTAATGAATCTATGTCTGAAGAAATTAACAGGCTTTTAACAAATTTTGTTTGGAAGAATGGTCATCATCATCTCAAAAAGGAGGTTATCTGTTCTGCTCGTTCCCACGTGAGGTGTCCAGCTTATTGACTTTGTTCACTTAAATGTGATGTTGAGGTAAAATTCTTGAAAAAATGAATTGAGGCTCCTGAATCATTATGGTACTTCATTCCTCAAAAGTCTGTTGGTGGTCTTAAATTTCTTATGTGCTGTAATTATTGCATCTCTAAACTTCCTGTAAACTGTCCAAATTTTATGAGCAAGCTCTTCTGTCCTGGAAGCTTCTGTATGAACACAAGAACACTTCACAAAGAAGTTCTCTGGAACATTTACCATATTACTGTGAAGGAAAAACATCTGTGCAGCCAACATTGGACTGTGACAATATTTTATTTGTTTCAAACATGTCGGGGGTCGGTCGCGGTAGGGGGGACTGATATATAGGTGTATATCAATACAGTCCCTGTACAACCAAAGCCAGAGCTGTGTCCGCATCCTCAGCACTAAATCAGACCTGTTTTCGGTGGGCGTTGGACTCCACCAGGGCTGCCCCTTGTCACCAATCCTGTTTGTGATTTTCGTGGACAGGATTTCAAGGCGCAGTCAGGGATCGGAGGGAGTCCAGTTTGGTGACCTCAGAATTGCATCTCTGCTTTTCACAGATGATGTGGTTCTGCTGGCTTCATCCGACAGGTGACCTTCGACGTGCACTGAGCAGGTTTGAGGCTGACTGTGAAGTGACTGGGATGAGAATCAGCACCTCCAAGTCTGAGACCATGGTGCTCTGCAGGAAAAAGGTGGACTGTTCCTCCAGGTTAGAGGGGAGTCACTACCCCAGATGGAGGAGTTTAAGTATCTTGTTCACAGTGAGGGTAGGATGGCGCGTGAGATTGATAGACGGATTGGTGCAGCATCCGAGGTCCTACGGACGCTGTACTGGACCGTCGTGGTGAAGAGGGAGCTGAGCCAGAAGTCGAGGCTCACAATTTACCAATCAATCTACATTCCTATCCTCACCTATGGTCATGAGCTCTGAGTAATGACCGAAAGGACAAGATCGCAGATACAAGCGGAGGAAATGAGGTTCCTCCGTAGGGTGTCTGGGCTCACTCTCAGGGACAGGGTGAGAAGCTTGGACATCCAGGAGGGACTCAGAGTAGAGCCGCTGCTCCTCCACATTGAAAGGAGTCAGCTGAGGTGGTTTGGGTACCTAATAAGGATGCCCCTTTTCGCCACCCTAGGGAGGTCTTCCAGGCACATTCAACTGGGAAGAGGCCCCGGGGAAGACCCAGGACACGCTGGAGGGATTACATCTCCCAGCTGGCCTGGGAACGCCTCAGAGTCCCCCAGGAGGAGTTAGAGAGCCTGGCCAGGGACAGGAAGTGTGGACTGGTCTGCTTAGTCTGCTGCCACCACGACCTGGACCGATAAGCGGAGAATAATGGATGGATGGATCAATACGTGGTCCCCCTATTTAACCCGTTAATGCCTGAGCGGCCCGTATCCGGGCCCGAGCACTTCCGGTGTAGCGTTTGCGACATTATATAATTACCACTTCTCAATAAAATAGAGATATATGAATATCTACAGAAAGCTTAGATTCTCCCGAACAAAATGAGACCATGAGACCACATTTTATGACCACGCAATCCCGAGATAAATGTAATTAAAGCACAAGCACAAGATAGCCTAGCTAAGCTATACGTAGCTCTGTCACTTCTTGATGATGTAATTTTCGAGGAGGGTCTAAATATTAAAATCCATCTCTGTTATTGGATAGTAGACTAGCAGAGGATTTGATTGATGGGTCATTGGTCCTATCAGCTTTTGTATAGCCATGGCAACAGGCATATGTTTCATGTAATATTTCACGGACAGACCGGAGACCGGTCTGCCAGTGCACTCGTCCCTATGTTGCGTTTGTGTCGTTATATAATCACCATTTCTGAATAAAATAAAGGTATATGAATATCTACAGAAAGCTTAGATTCTCCCGAACACAATGAGACCAAGCATGACATTTTATGACCACGCAATCCCGAGATAAATGTAACTACAGCACAAGATAGCCTCCGAGCTAACGTTAGCTTGGAGGCTAGCGTTAGCTGCTCAATAACATCACTTCCTAGTAAGACTTGGATAGAAACGATTGGATAGAATTTGATTGATGGATCAGTGGTCCAATCAGCTTTGGTTTATCAACAGCCAGTTTGTCTGTGTGGGAAAGAAAAAAAACAAAAACGTGCTCTCACCCTTTTGGACACCTTGGAGACAATTTGTCTCCAAAACAGGGACAAAACAGGGACACTAACGGTGCCAAATGCCATAACTTTTTTTTTTTCACTATGTTCAAACATTATAAATCTTTCAGCATTTAGAGTTTACGCATTTAGCAGCATCACAAAAGTTAATCTAAGGAGCTGCTTATTGTGTGCCTGAAATATACATTTTGAAAACTGTATAAATTGAAAAAAAAATCTTTGTTCGCCTACATTTTTTTGTGTGTTTTTATTGTCATTATTGAACCTGAGAATCTCTAAACTTGAAGCCAGGCCAATTTCCTGAAAATTTAAAATATTTTATGTTAGTTGGTACAAAGTAAATGACTCCCATTGTCATATGTTCAGAGTTATAAGCCTTCATTTTTGGGTATGCCATGTAAGCGGACACTGCTCAAAAAACACCTCAGGCAGTAACCCGCTGCAAACTTTGCTATTGCTTCTATATGTATGATTCTAGATTTCTATTGTTCTGCAGTAGCGTATGGAAAATTTATGAGGTTCTGGAAAATGTCCCGAAAATGTCCTGGTAAACTGAAAGGAAAATCACAGCCCACTTCTTCAAGCAAGATGACCCAAACTCTTTCAAGAATACGATTAATCTGATGACATTGCTCAAGAAATATCACATTCATAAAGCAAAAGTTTCCAATTTTCTCCATAAATTTAACACAATTGAAACAAAATACTATACTGATTCATTAAAACTAATAAAAAATTAAAAAAAAAGAAAAGAAAAAGGACAAAACTGTTTATGTGGAAGGATGTTTTGATTAAAGTATATGTAGTATATGTCTAACAATCTTTATTTTGTAATATTTGCAGCATCGGCATTTTGCTTCTTATTCCCTTCTCTTTCCTTTGTCAGTTATCTGTCTTATTATGTCAACATATAAATAATTGATTTTGTTTATGAAATATTAATTTTGTATGTTTTATTACTTATTATTGTTTAATAAAAAAAAAAAGAAGAGTAATGAGTAAGATCATAAAAGTGGGTTTAGAGTGAGAGTTTATGAAATACTAAAACATGGGTGCAGACCTCTGTCCCACTTGAAACCTGAGGAATGACCTACAGAGGGCGCTGCAGAGCAGATCCCCTCACAAAGGCCTGAACTGCTTTGTTTTTATTTAACCTTTATTTATGCAGGAGTAGTTCACTGAACATCGAATGCTCTTTTTCAGGAACCACACACACACACACACACACATGCTACTGTGCAGCTCCACTGCAGCATTTGGGGGTTAGGTGCCTTGCTCAAGGGCACCTCAGTGGTGATAATGAGGGAANGCTCCACTGCAGCATTTGGGGGTTAGGTGCCTTGCTCAAGGGCACCTCAGTGGTGATAATGAGGGAAGCACTGCTCATTCACCTCTCCAACCCTGCTTTCTCTCAGTTCAGGGATTGAACCGGCAACCTTGAGGTCACAAGCTTCTCTGACCTTTATGCTCTGCTGCCTGGCACTGACTTGTAAAGAAGTCCAGATGTTTAAAGTTTATTCAAAGAGACGTGGTGTCTTGTTGTGGAAGTAAAATAAAAAGTAATTTCCTCTTATGAAGAGCGGGTTTACGTCGGTTAACTGTTGCTTTTTGTTTAACAGTCGTTTGTTGCTCATGCTGATTTAAATTTTAGACCAGGGGTAGGCAACCTGTGGCTCTGGAGCCACATGCGGCTCTTTTGCCCATCTCTTGTGGCTCCCTGTGGCTTTAACAAAAAAAACTATATGGAAATGAATTGTATGGAAATGAACAATGGTTATTTTTTTAAATTTTAATTTTAATTTATTATTAATTTATCATTTAATTTATCACTGTTGTAAGTAATCCATAGCTAGGGAGACTCAAGACTAGCCATTTATGTGTATACATGCTAGCCACTGCTATTGAGGTTTGGCAAAATTAAGAGGAAAAGGCACTGGGCAGTAGACACAGCCTATGATGCATATTTTAGTTGACAAAATATTAAAAAAAAATAATAATAATTTGAGAAGATCTATAGTTCTATAATTTCATAAATGCAACAAAACATGATATTATTGTAATGGAAATGCAAACTTAAAATACCAAATAATCATAAATAGCCACTGCAGAGTAGCCACATGGTAAAACATTTTAATGAATGCTCATTAACACCTGTGAGTAATATTAATAGACTAATTCAGACTTAATAGGCTGTTACATTCATTATAAAGCTTAAATATGTTTTGCAGCTCCAAATCGATTTTTTTTTTCTTGGCCAAAAATGGCTCTTTTGATAGCAAAGGTTGCCCACCCCTGTTCTAGACTGTGATGGAGAGATGCTTAAATGATAATTTTGAGGGATTTTTTTTCCCTTCAATAAATGAAATAATTCAAAAACTGTATTTTGTGTTTACTCAGACTGACTTTGCTTAAATTAAGTTTTGTTTGAAGATCTGACACAATTAAGTGTGATAAATATGAAAAAATAGAAGAAATCACGAAGGGGATGAAAATTAGTCAGTCTTGGCTTAACGTGGCATATTTGCATTTTTATTGTAAATTAAAATGCATTGCCTCAGTTTAAATTTAAAAAAAAGGAACAGATTTCATATAGAAGTCAAACAGAGTATTAGGAATATCCTGGTCCATTTTTTTTCTTGATAGAATCTGAGTTCTTTAATATCGAGCTTTGGTTGAGTCTGATCACATACTTATATTTACTACATAGTAAAACCGCCCAGCGCACAGTAAAAACACAGTTAAATGGAAGTAGTATTCCAGCTAAATTTAGCCTTTTTGAGTTATTATTGCTATTATTTTTCATCCTGTTTGATGGATTAAAATCAGCCCATAATCATCCTCTATACCAACCCTTTAAACCAGCTCAGGACATCTGCAGATACAACTATAAATCAATTCAACAAAATATGCCAAAAAAATATGGTTTCATATTGTTTGTATTGTTTTCATGTTGATACTAGTTTATGTGGATATGTGTATATGTGGATGTGAATATATTGTTTGGAGCAAAGGAGATGTACAGATGTGTATATAGGTAGATTTATTGTCCGTATCAGCATATATGTGATGTTTGTAGATTTAAAAAAATAAACAGGAAATGATAATGAGCTGTACAAATACGTAGCAGAGAAGTTATGAAAGTTATACTTCATCTTTCTCTTCACACACATTTATGTATTTATTTTTGGCTGCTTGGAGGTTGATGTGTGAATTCATTTTGAGATTTTTTTTCATTCTTTTTGGAGACGAGGTGACGTGCAATGCATTTTAAATTACAGAATATTACAAAATATTATTTATAACTGAGCTTTGCTCACTTATATAACCAGAGTGCTGTAGGATTTTATTTTCTGTTCTCCTAAAATCACCTGTTAGTTTTTTACTTGAATCTGATTGGATGCCGTGTCACATTAACGGCTGAAAAGCTCTGATGTGATTTGTGTTGGTGTCAGACTTTAAACGGAACATTTACAGAAAGGTGTGAGCGATTAATGAGCGATTAGAGTAAAAAAAATCATGTTCATGTGGATGTGGGTCAGAAGTTACCTGCTGAATTGTGTTTTCCTTCAGTTTGGAGTCCTGAGATGAAAAAAAAAAAAAAAGAGTTTAATGCTGTGCTGTGTATACTAAAGTACTCCTCTAACATACAGTTTGAGGTACTATTACTGCAGTAATACACACACACACACACACTGAAGTACGATAGTATTGTAGAGTTTGAGGTACTTTTACTGCAGTAATACACACACACACACTGAAGTACTACAGTTTTACATACTATGTACTATACACATACACGCTCACACATACTGAAGTACGATAGTGTTGTAGAGATTGAGGTACTTTTACTGCAGTAATACACACACACACACACTTAAGTACTGCAGTTTTACGTACTACTACGTACTATGTCTCTGTTTTGAAGTGAATATAACACACACATAACACTATTTCAAGCTCCTCTGATGCAGAACTTAATAGTGCCTTAAAGGACCATACCACCCATTTGCATGTTAGAGCCTAATATATTCAGTTTTCATACATGTTACGTTACTGACAATCATTTCCCAAAGGATAAAACCGTATTTCAGTTTTCCTGATATTTTGCTAAATCTCTTAATCTTTCAAAATCAAATATTCAAGTGATACACCCACCTTAAAAATCCATGTTTCTCCTGCTAATAGTTACACAGCCTTATGAAGTCACGGTCCTTTAAATTTTTCCATAAACGCAGGTCTTCTTTTGGGACTATATTCCCCGGTGGAGGCATACATTCACTCCACGCTTTTTATTGAGCTTAAACACTAAAATTACATAACTTCTAAAAAAACCTGAATACACGTCTTGTTGGTGATGATGGATTACCTATCCCAAGAACGTTTACAGTATCAACAAGTTGATTTTAATAGCAGAATGAACTGAAACCAATGGAGGTCTGGAAGGTAGGAAAAACATTTTTAACTCACCATTCCAGTAGTATGCTTTGAGAAATGGTTGTCAGCAATGTTAACATGTATGAAAATAGAATATATTAGGCTCAAACATGCAAAATTGCCGGTGTGGTCCTTTAATGTGGATGTGGGTCAGAAGTTACCTGTTGAATTGTGTTTTCCTTCAGTTTGGAGTCCTGAGATGGAGGAAAAAAAAGGAGGTTAATGCTGTGCTGTGCATACTAAAGTACTAGAGTATGGGTAGAGTTTGAGGTACTTTTACTGCAGTATTTTCCTCTGACGCTGTAGTTACTTGTTGTTTTCCTACCTGAGCTCCACAGCAACACCAACAGCATCAGCATGTGATCCATGTCCAGGCAGAGCGTCCGTCTCTGTCCGTCTCTGGACCTCCAAGTCCAAACGTGGGACAAAAACCAAGTTTTTTCTAAAGTGTTTGTCCTCGTCCTCCCTCTGTGTCTCTCTGTCTTTTGGACTCGTCAGCTCTCGTCTTTTAATCAGATCTTCTTTTTCCTCTCCATCTTTTATCTGCTCATCAGCTTCATGTTTCTGTTCAGTTGCTGACAGGAACCATGATAACGAGCGTCATCATCACAGAGATGTACGCTACATGATGAAGGTGATTTTAAAACATGGACAGACCAGAGTCAGGATTTTAGAGATACTGAAGTCATGAGTTCAAACCACAAAGCTGTCAGGGAGCTGCTCTCTCCACCAGGAATCATCAGTCCTCTAAATGTCTGATTTTAGTCATGAAAAACTGTTTAATCAGCATCTAAACCCACACAGAGACACAGGATCATTCTGATTGGCTGATGTCCTGGACGTTTGGAGAAATCCTGGACAACAGCATCAGTGATTGGTGGAGAGTCACGGCTGGAGGAGAGTTTGTCATCAGCCTTCAGGTGTAACGCTGCCAGGGAAAAACCCGACTTCCCACACGGAAAAGTGCAACGGAACGACCATTCAGCTCAGAATTCCCAATCAGAAACTTATGGAAGATCCACCTGGACTTACCTGACATAAACACACCTGACGTCACAACAACATGGCGGCGCACACGGTGAACCATCACAGATTTACCTTGGAACCATTCTGTAGTTTTCAGGTTTTTAGAACATTTGACATATTTTATGGCTGTTAAATGTTATTTAAATGACTCAGAGATGAATAAGATGGTTGACCTTTGTTGTGACCAGACCTGACTCATAAAAGTGAAGAAATGTGAGCTTGTAAAACGGCCTGAAGCTCTTCAGCAAGCTGCACTCTGACCCTCGGCCTGCAGCAGCTTCAGACCACATCCTGCCTGCACTTAACTTACTTTACATCTTTTCTGCAGAATGCTGACAGGAAGCTGCTGTAGGGCTGGGCGATATGGCCTAAAAATACAATCTTGATTTTTTTTCATATGGTGGCCGATTTGTGATTTTAATCTTTTTTTTNTTTATTAAAATAATAAATTGTCGGGCTTTCTAACCAAAACCTTTCAAAATAAAAGGTTTTAGCAGCTTCCCGTCTGCTGCCTCTTGATGCTCTGACATGTTACAGTATTACATGTAACATGTATGTTACAGTATTCCACCTGCAGACCCGTTTGCTGTACGCCGTGAAGCTGCAGCAAACAGGTCTGTAACGTTTATAGGAGCTCCGCGCCGTGAAACGCAAAACCAAACAACTTCCAAAGGATAAAGAGACGTTACCTTTTTAGAAATGAGCTCATCTTCAGTCAAAGTGTTTGTTAGCATCTTGCTAACACGTCTGACCTGCTGAAAGCTTCGTGGGCGTGGCATCAGCGACGGACCGTTGATTGGTAAAGCTGGAGACTGCGTCCGTGTCCGCTGCAGGCGGAGCCGCGGACCCTCACGGACACGCAGAAAGTATAAACAAGGCTTGTAGGGTTAAGGCAGGGGTCAGCAACCTTTATTATCAAAAGAACCACTTTTGGCCAAAAAAAAAAAAAAAAAAANACATATTTGAGCCTTATAATGAAGGTAACAGCCATTAAGTGAGAGTGCCTCTCTGTACAAGCAAACAAACCTGTCCACGCACAATTAAATTCTCTATTTTCCTCTGTGACTTTTCTCTTTGTAGATTTAGAATCCATAGCTAGGGAGACTAAAGATTAGCCATTTATGTGTATACATAAATAGCACTGCTATTGAGGTTCAGCAAAATTAAGAGGAAAAGGCACCGGGTGGTAGACTTAGGCTGTGATGCATGTTTTAGTTGATGCAATATAAAAACTTTTTTTTAAATTCGGTGTGTAGGCTACACATTTTTACAGTTGGAGAATGTAAGAATCATTTACATCAATGATAAATGAAAATTAAAAAGTTAAAAAAATAACTGTTGTTCATTTCCATATAATTCATTTCCATATAATTTTTCCATATAATCTTTTGTCAAAGCCACAGGGAGCCACTGGAGATGGGCAAAAGAGCCGCATGCTGCTCTGGAGCCGCAGGTTGCCTACCCCTGGTTTAAGGGCACAAAACGGGAACGGGTTTGTCTGACAGAGAGCGACCCATGCCGCATTTTCCCTGTTAAAAATAGTTAGATAGAAGTTTAAAAAAAGAAAACAGAACTTGATTTTCCGATTCAGCCATTTTACACATCATGCCTCGTAAACTCGAATTAATCGATTAAACGGATTTATCGCCCTATCCTCCATGAGGGCAAAGTCTAAGAAAGGCAAGCGGGGTTTCAGTAGGGACCCTCGTTTGACCTCCTCAGCAAAGGAAGAGCTAACCAGCTTTAGGGGTTAGGAGAAGAGTAGGCAGGGTTCATAGAAGCATGATTAACCACATTTATTAAAAAAAAAGATCTGAAATTAAATGCCGTTTTGGCATGGTGTCATGGAGAGTCAAGGCAGAGAGGGGGGAAAGGTGCAAGAACAAACAGGCCATGATGTAAGCATGTGGACTTCACATGTGTTTTTACAACTTGTTTTTGTGTGAATTGTTGATCAGTTAAGATAATATGAGTCCAGAAGTCACACACACATTCTACATGTGTATATATATATATATATACATGTCCTTGAACATACATGGTATTTAAGCTGGGTCAGGCAGAGAGCACCTTCTTGACTTGCTGGTCCCTGTTGGTCTGGGACTTTGCTCTTTGATTCTATTCTTCTTTTTCGTCTTCCTCTTTGAATTTGAGCTGCCGTGAGAAATAGCGGTGGAAGTTTTCATTTGAAGAATTGATGCTGTTAAGAAATGATGGAGGTCATTAAAACGCTTCATTTTCTCCTGAGATGTTTTGACGTTTACTGCGTTTTCTTAGATGTGTAGTTTTCATTTTTTGGATGAGCTTAACTGCATTCTGATATAATCCACGTTTGACATTTTAACATTTATTATCGTTGGTTTGCATATATGCTGCCTTCATGTTTTGCTGATCAACTTTGCTGCATATGATTGCTCATATTATTGTTGACAGTTTTAAAATTGATTGCTGATTGATTTTCAGTAGACTGATAGTCCAGATCACAGATGATTTATGCTGTTCTGCTTCTTGGAGATGTTTTATTCCTATTTTTTATCATTGATGTCAGAGTTTGTGGAATTTCTAATCTGGATTAAAGCTTGTTGAAACTTCCTGGTCGTTTCTCCATCTACCTTAGATTTTGTTTCTCTTCATTAATCGCACAGAAATCATCTAACCCTAACCCTAACCCTAACCTAACCCTAACCCTAACCCTCTGTAGATGTTTATAATATTCAGATATTCAGACTTTCTATGCACATATAAGCTTGCTGAGGGCGTCCATGGTTTTCCAGGCAGAAGCACCGGAACATTTTTAGATCAGAACTCAGGAGAAAAACTCAGAACTTTCTGCATTCCAGTTATAATGGATCACAGCATAAATGCAGGAAAACGCTTCATGCTGCCTTCTTTTTTTTTTTTTTTTNTTTTTTTTTTTTTTTCTGTTTGTGTTTACTTCTCATTAAAGGACCAAACCAGTGATTTTGAACCCAATACTGTATACGGCTCGCATACATATGTTACTGCCAATCATTTTCCAAAATATAAATCTGTATTTTTTTTCTTTTTTTTTTTGAATTCCATCGTCATTAAAAATAAAATGTTCAGGTAATACATGGTTCACTGTAATGATTTTTTTTTTTTTTTAATCTAAGCATGGTACAAATGTCTGATTTTTATAGCATACTAGAATGAACTGAAACAAATGACAGTCTGAAAGGTAGGAAAAATAATTCTAATATTTACCACTCCAGTACTATGTTTGGAAAATGGCTGTCAGTTTGTTGATTGTATTTACTGGGTTCAAACATGAAAAACCACCAGCATGCTCCTTTAAGGGAGGCGGAAAGTGAGAATGTTTTTCTATCTGCAGATTTAGTTTGTAGAGAAGAAGAAACCACACGATGCTGATGACGAGATAAAAAAGATGGAACGAAGATCTGTCACGCAGACACGCACACAAAGACATAAGCACAGATATGAAGAGACACACACACACAGGCACATGCAGAGATACACACAGAGCCATGCAGTGACACACACAGACACATTCAGTGACACACACAGACACACACACACAAAGACACATGCAGAGACACACACACACACACATGCAGAGACACACAAACACACACAGACACAGACACACACACACAGAGACACGCAGAGACAGACACAGAGACACACATAGAGACACAGAGACAATAGAGACACACATAGAGACGCACAGAGACATGCAGAGACACATAGAAACACACAGACACACACACAGAGACACACACACAGAGGCCTCAAAGCCTCTGTGTCAGACATAGGCGTAGATTTAGGGACGGTAAGGACATGTCCCTACCTATATAATATTTACTGCTCCAGTACTATGTTTGGAAAATGGCTGTCAGTTTGCTGATTGTATTGTACATGAGATGAGATTTCTGAAAATTATATTCTATCAACAAAATTATGCCAGACGCTTAAATAAAAGGCTTAACTTAAAAAATACCAGACTTATCCTTTGGCTCATGACTTGCTATCAGATGGCGTCACAAAACTACGTAAACCAAATCAGTGAACTCCTACGTCATTACGCCCTCCAACCCAAACGTGCTGCACTGAGCATGTTGTCTATCCGTGCTGAGAAAACCCTGCTGGTCACGGTTTGTAAGCGTTGCGTGTCAAACCGTTTCCAGGTGGAAACACCATTAAAACCGTTCCTAAAAAAAACAAACAAAAAAAAAAACCGTTCCTCTCCGTGCTCAGAACCGTTCAGCCCGACAGCAGAAAAAGCCTAACGTCTCCGTCTAGTACAAAGGATCTGAACCAGTTAAGAAATGAAAGAAAGAAAGAAAGAAAGAAAGAAAGATGAAACCAGTTTTCCATGTCTAGTAGTACATCATGTCTCAAAAGCAGCACTAAGGTCCAATAATACTACGATTGAGCCTTTGCCAGTCTTAAAAGCAGAGGTGTGTAGAGTACCAGAAACTGTACTCAAGTAAAAGTATTGTTACTTTATGATAATAGTAACTCAAGTATAAGTAAGAGTAGTCGCCAAAATAATGACTTAGTGAGAGTAAGAAAGTATAAAAAGATTATCTGAGTAGTGAGTAACTCTGATCAAGCTTATTCATTAGAATTATCAACAAGCTATAAAGGCTCGTCTGAGGAAAAAGAAAAAATGTAAAGTAGCCATATGTAGCTTCTAATACAATCCAAATCATATCATATAAAGAAACAGTAGACAGTAATAAATCACATATTTACCACATAACAAATCATGACAATTCTGGCCTGGCCCCAAGACAGTTAGCTAGGTTAGCTTCATGAATTTACTCAGAATAGAACAGGAAAACTTGAGTTAGCATTAGCAGCAGCAGCTAGTTAAGACAGTTAGCTACATTAGCTTCATGAACTTACTCAGAATACAACAGGAAAACTTGAGTTAGCATTAGCAGCAGCAGCTAGTTAAGACACTTAGCTAGGTTAGCTTCATGAATTTACTCAGAACAGGAAAACTTGAGTTAGCATTAGCAGCAGCAGCTAGTTAAGACAGTTAGGTAGGTTAGCTTCATGAATTTACTCAGAATAGAACAGGAAAACTTGAGTTAGCATTAGCAGCAGCAGTTAGATAAGACAGTTAGCTAGGTTAGCTTCATGAATTTACTCAGAATAGAACAGGAAAACATTTTTAGCAAAGACGCAACTCATTATGTAGCTGAAAAGAAAACAGCATTTAAACCTCCTGCTGTTGATTCCACCATGACTGTTCTGCTCTGGGTGAAACCATAGAAACGGAGGGTGGGGGCGNTCCTGCTGTTGATTCCACCATGACTGTTCTGCTCTGGGTGAAACCATAGAAACGGAGGGTGGGGGCGTGGCTACTTAGGAGCTGAAGCAGACAGTGTAGAGTCTGACAACGAGAGAAAAACTGAACGTGACTGAATTCAAAAGGTGAAATCAAAAGTAACGCAGAGAGTGCGACCAAATGTAATGGAGTAAAAGTATATGTTTATCTTCACTTAAAAGTATCCTGCAGTAAAACTACTCAGTAAAGTACAATTTTGTGAAAAAACTTACTTAAGAAAATGTAAGGGAATAATGGAACATGTTACTACACACCTCTGTTTAAATGAAACCTTGACAGCAGCATCCTAGTGCTGTGCAATGGTCAAAGACTGCCAGACTGGGACATGAGGCCAAGAAAGTCTTTTCAGTGACTTTGCTTATACAGTAGGTTTGGAATGTGTTGTTAATTGATGCATCTAGATTGCTTCTTTTTTTTTCCTCGTGCCAGTGCAACAAACTTTCATATCAGAGATTAATAGTTTATCTAGACAACAGCATTTCAGTGAAAACTCATTTTATTGATACCATACATGAATTATCAATGACAGAAACATGGCAAAAAATATATATATAAAATCACCCCTATGGTGAGGCTAAGGGAACCAGTTATAGGTGCACTGCCTTTCCTTCTGTCTTCCATGATTAAACCTTATTCACTAAATAGTGTGAATTTAGGGCACGTAGATTTATTAGAGTTGCCCCCTCATTCTTCTGTGTCAGCCTGCTAAACTGATACACCACAAAAATAGACTGGGGCGCAAAAGACAATGATTAAGGGTTTATACACAAGGGCCTGAAGCTCAGTTTTTTGCCAGAAATCAAGGTGGAGGAACTTGTGACTAACAGCTTAGGCTATTGAGAGACCCCTTATGGGAAATCTGCAAATTACCAACTTCAAGCTGTGTGGGAACAGGTCATGCTAAAGCCTGAGCCTTTCCATCATACTATACAGCCTGTTCCCATGTCTAAATTAAGAAACACTGATACAGAGGCTCAGGTCACATGAATTGTTTTTGATCCAACAGTCCTTTTCCAGACCTCTTGCCTTTAACTGACAAACTCCTCCATATATCATCATGAGTACTGTACAGGTGAGTTGGACCCAAACAGAATGTCAGTAATTACAAAAATAAATACAGTTTGCTAAAATGAGGCCAAAATCCTTTGATCAGTGATTGTACAATTAATAATCACATTAAAAAACTTTAAAG
The DNA here is from genome assembly GCA_014773175.1 of Lucifuga dentata. Lineage (NCBI taxonomy): Eukaryota > Metazoa > Chordata > Actinopteri > Ophidiiformes > Bythitidae > Lucifuga > Lucifuga dentata. Next base: position 21,235 of record VXCM01005418.1, read on the forward strand.
AGGCTTTTAATCTCTTTACATTAGATTGAGTTTCTCCTAGTTGTAGTGAGAAACACAGAATGACTAGCTAAAATATACAAGCACATACACAAACATGAGGGGGTAAAGCCAACAAAACGATTTTTCATCAAACAAACAGCGCAGTGTAATCAATATCTGAACAGTCTTTACATGTAGCTCCTTGGTCTGTAGCTTTTTAAATTCTGATTAAAAATTTCTGGGAAACTTAAGTTAATAAAAAAAATTCTGTTTTCTTATTTTACACCCTGTCAAAACTGTTTTTAAAATATTTTAAGTATCAAATTTGAGAAGGTTCTGTTATATGTTCTCTCAAGAGAACGCCCCAGATAGAGATTTCACGGCAAATAGTTCCGTCGTGACAAGACAAGTCCAAACCAGACGTGTGATGGGAATTTAGAGGGAAATATGTTTTCCATTTGCAAGATGCAGAACAGAATTAAAGGACCATACCATCCATTTTGCATGTTTGAATCGAATATTTCAATTTTCATACATGTTACGTTACTGACAATCATTTCCCAAAGCATACTACTGGAACAGTGAATTAAAAATGTTTTTCCTACCTTCCAGACCTCCATTGGTTTCAGTTCATTCTGCTATTAAAATCAACTTGTTGATACTGTAAACGTTCTTGGGATAGGTAATCCATCATCACCAACAAGACGTGTATTCAGGTTTTTTTAGAAGTTATGTAATTTTAGTGTTTAAGCTCAATAAAAAGCGTGGAGTGAATGTATGCCTCCACCGGGGAATATAGTCCCAAAAGAAGACCTGCGTTTATGGAAAAATTTAAAGGACCGTGACTTCATAAGGCTGTGTAACTATTAGCAGGAGAAACATGGATTTTTAAGGTGGGTGTATCACTTGAATATTTGATTTTGAAAGATTACCGCATATACTCGAGTATAAGCTGAGTTTTTATTACCAAATTTCATAAAGCAAATCGGGGGTCGGCTTATACAAGAGAAATTCAGATTTGATCCCAGAGAAGGAAATTTCCAGGTGGAAATACTACCATTACCACTACCTATGAAAATAGTTTAAATCATACCTTAGAATGAGATATTTCCTGACTAAACATATTATCAGCACATTTTGCGGCAGCCAGTAAGCTCTGCTTACAGTTACTGTTACTGCAGTTACAGTAATCAGCTGCTGAAATAAATATGTTTACCAGTACATGGATTATTTTCAGAAAATCACAGGAATACTATGACAATACCCAGAAAAACAGGTAATTTGATAAATATATTGGCCCCAAGCCAACCCCCTGAAGAAACAACATCGGGGGTTGGCTTATATACTGGTTTCTTTAAAAATCTAAATTTGCAGGTCCAAATCAGGAGGTCAGCTTATACACGAGATCAGCTTATATTCCAGTATAGTGAGGTTTTGCAAAATATCAGAAAAGCTGAAATACGGTTTTATCCTTTGGGAAATGATTGTCAGTAATGTAACATGTATGAAAATTGAATATATTAGGCTCAAACATGAAAAATGGGTGGTATGGTCCTTTAAAACACCAGCCTAATTGTCGTCAACTTCTGTTTGTTGGTTTAAAGCCAACGGACGTCATGACACATGACGTCTGACAGTGATGACATGTCAGGAATAGACTTGTGTGACAGAAGCATCACAATAAGAATGATCAGACAGCAATACTTTGACATGAATATATTGCAAGTTTACAGTTCTTACATTAGCAATAATAAAAAGAAAAAATACACAGTCAATTCATAAGAAAAATAGACTGGAGTTAATAGTGGAAAACAGTGCAAAGAATATTCTGGGGTGCTTCTGTTTGCTTACTTGCCTGTTTATTTTTTTTTAGAAATTGTTTACAAAAATAAAAACAAATTCAAAACAAGTCTAAAACATAAAAAATTAAAACACACGTCTGTCGTGTCTGGTGCTCTGGTCCAGACATGCTGTGTACCACCTCTCTCCAGTACCGCAATGCTTTCTGCTGCGAATGTCAGTGTGTGTGTTGGATGTATGTGTGCGTGCGTGTGTGTGTATGTGTGTATTGGTTTGATGGTGTGAGTGTGTGTTTAAGATTTAGCGTAGTGGTTCTCAACTCCGGTCCTCAAGCTCCGGCACTGTACAGGTTTTTGTTCCAACCAGGTCCTACAAAAACAAATAATTGAGTTTTTAGAAACTGAGCCTTGAATTTTTACACTAAGAGTGCACACAGTTTTTGCAGCCTGGAAAAAAAAAAGTTAAATAAAAATCTAAGCATTTCTTCCCTGTGACATGAGCACAGAAACAAAGTGGCGCATCGTCAAGGAAACGCACACCTGAGAGACCCGAGGTTGGAACAAGAACCCACTGAAATGGTCGCAATGGCGAGCACTCGGACAACGGGAAGCGCCAGCTCTGGCTTCAACACTGGGGTGAGTGATGAAGGGGGAAACACATTTGCGCGCACACACACACACACACCCACACCCCAGAGTCACCTCACTTTTAGGCAGGCTGACTGACATGCCAGAGGAATGGAGCTGAACACACACACATGGGGCAAGGCTGAGCACTACTGAGCATGTGCAACAATGTGAGGGAGCCAGAGTAGGATTCTGCTGAAACCGTCCATTTGTCCTTCATATGACATCATCAAGCTTCTTCAGCCAATCAGCTGTTATTTCTTCACACTCAGCACCTCACCCTCACCTTTCAAAATAACAGCATGGAACAAAACCAAACAAAAATGTCAGAACTGCTCTTACTGAGCACGTTGGTGCTCGCTGCCGGCCTTCCTGAGTCCTCTCATTAGTGTGTTGGCTCAGGTGGATCCCAGTAGGATTAATCATTGGAAAGGTAACTGGGACCTTAACGTTCTACTGGGATGACTGGGAGTTGTCATTCTTGCTCTCCTGACTGGAGGGAGCCTTGTTGTTCCAGGGCGAGTGTGCCCCCAGCGCAGGCGAGCTGTTGAAACTGTCCTCATCTTCCAGGCCATTCGCCCCATCGTACTGCGTGTTCTCCAGCCGCGTGATCAGACGCTCGTCCTCGTCACCAAACTCCCCTCCCATCAGAGTGGGCTCTCCCACCATCATCACATCCTAAAGGGGACAGCAAGGGCCGGTACATATTATCCCCAGGGGGGTAGCGCGGAATGAGTGGCTGCACGGACGGGCTGAAACTGTAAAGTTTTTGTCCTAGGGTCTAGATATGATCTAACTGGGTTCAAATCCAGTTTTACAGAATAAATTTAGAAAAATCTCAGTCCCTAAACAGTTTTTTTCTATTACATTAACATGTTAAGTGCACTGTAACTGATATTTCAAATGAACTGTTTAGGGACCTGATGTCATCCTCGCCAAATGAAAGTGAGACCACAGCTGACCTGAAGTCCTGACGCCCTTTATTCTGAAACTAACCACAGCAGGACACTGTGCACTTCCTCTGGTACCAAATAGGGCATCTACCCACACAGTTCAGTCGTCCACGTTGCCCTGACTCCCTGACCCTGTTGCATGAACTGGGGTCGAGGGGCCCTCCCTACTGGCCAGCAGTGGGCATCCCTGATCCTTGAGTGCTGCATCACGGGGGTTTCATTCCACCTCGGGTCTCATTCAGTTAATCAAGCAACCAAGTAAGCAAAGACAGCAGTGCTGTGAGAGTCATGTGCTCTGATACGCGCAGTGAGTAGCTGTGTATGTAGTAAATCAGGTTGAGAAACCTAACTATCCCACCGGAAATCAGAGCAAGGTAACCCACCCCGTAACCCCAAAATCATTAAGCATTACTTAGACATGTATGTAAACCCATAAGCCTGTGGCCCCAGAGGACCAGGGACTGCCCATCACTGGTTCACATCAGGGGAAAGAAAGGAGGGGGGGGGGNTCTACTAACTATATTTCCTTATCCTCTTTAGAAAAAAAACCCTACCCCCATATCTAAAACCAAACCCCACCTCCAGAAGCCTCTCTAATGCTACGTTCACATTACAGGCTAAAGTGCCCAGATTTTCTGCCAACATGTGACACAGATCTGATTTTTTTTCTGTGCGGTGTCAAGACACCAAATCTGATTTTTTTTCCCCCATATCTATCTATCATATTTCCATATCAAAGTTGAGGGGCCCTATATCCATATACGCCCCTCGACTTTGGACCTTCTTTTGAGGAGATAAAACTCGCAGCTTCAGTGTCTTCTTTTAAATCGCTTCTTAAACATTTTTATAGACTTGCTTTAATGTGATGTTGCCCTTTTATTGTCCTTTTTTATTGCTTTTATTGTCTTATCTGTATTTATGTATTTGCTGTTTATTTACTTATTCATTTGTAAGTGTTTTATTGGCTTTTATTTAATTTTTAGTTTTTAGCTATTCCCTTGTCTATCATTTGTGTCCTTGTTTTAACGGTAGTTAAGTGAACGTTACCTGAATTTTGTCTGAATTTTATTGTATTGCTCTGTCTGTCAAAGCACTTTGTAAATTCTGTTTTTAAAGGTGCTATATAAATAAAATTATTATTATTATTATATCAGACTTGTATATGTGGTCCTAAATCTGATTCATACCTGATCTCTGGCTATGTGGCTGCTGTGTGAACAGGCAGATCAGAATTTGTGTTTTGTTTTTTTTTTCCCCACTTCTCTGGTGCATCACTGTCACTAGTCTTCATCAGTGTTGGCACCTCGCAGCCCGGTAAAAGTAAATGTGGAGGACAGATATCATACTAGCATTATTAATATGCATAACAGATTATCCTGGCTTTTGGTGCAAAGTAGGTTACAATTTAGTTTGTTAGGTTTCCTGTGGAAAACTCTATTTGTGGCACTCCTAAGTTTTTACATGACGAGTTAGAACAGTCAAATCAAGTTCATCACTATCAGACTTGTCATAATGGAAAAAAACTATTTATTGCTTCCTCGGCCTAACGCTAAATTTTCAGAACACACAGTTATTTATATAGGTCCTGTGTGGAATGGACTACCGGAATACTTTAAACAACACACAAGTATTTATATTTTTAGGAAATAGATAAGAAAGCACTTAAAATGCAAATATGATTGATTGATGCTTTACTGCCGTTTGTAGGTCATGCCTAGCTGATGTGGTTTATATTGTGTTTAGCTGTTCATGATGGTGTTACAGGAGATCTTACATCCAGTGATGATTTTATGGATATTCATTTCTATTCTTACTCGTATTATTATTATTATTGCTATTATCAGACTGCTTCTTTTGAAGGTTTTAATTCGATTTTTGCTTATCAGTTTTTGTATCTTAAAATTGTGGTCCCCAGGAAGATTAGCGACTGCTAAGGCGGGAGCTAATGGGAACCCATAAACAATAAAGACAACAGTGCAAAGGTCAGTGAAGAGCCGAGAAGATCCCACATTTGTTAGATATATATGGAGAAGCTTTCATCCCATCTAACTAAACTACAGGAACATATTGGAACCAAGCAGTTTTTAAACAAATTGTGTGAAAAATGACCAAGTGGGGTTCGATTTTTTTTTTTTTTTAATTGAATGTTTTTTGTTGCTGATGAGCGCATGGGGATGATGTATTTTGTTAAATGTGTGCATATGTGGCCTGGTAGGGCACAGCTGTGTTCACTAATAAACATGAATATAAACCTTAAAGACAAAAAGATCAGATCTGTCTAAAAAATAATCTGAATTGAGCGTTACGGCCTGTAATGTGAACAAAGCTAGTTCTGTTCTAACCTGCTTCTGTACACGTTCCTAAACCCACTAACAGACCCACACCAACATTCCACTTTTTCTACCTGTGGTTCACACCCCTCCACTCCCTATACGTGTCCTTCTCGGCTGAACTTGGAGGTGAGGATGGGGGTAAAGTATTCGTGATGCTTACAGGTACCTGGCTGGAGAGAGAGAAGCTGTTGGCTGGGCTCTTCTTTTTGCTGCTGCTGTTGTTATTGCTGCCTCCGCCGGAGCTCACGGTGCTGCCGCCAGACACCTTCCTTTTCCTCCGCTTGTTTGGTGCTTGTCTGGCTGGCTCAGCTGGAAGTAGTAAGACAGAAACACAAAGAAAAAATTCTTAGGATTAAGAATTTAGATGTCTGTACGTCAGTCAGTACATTCAACACTGTACTCCACTTTCTGTCTGTACTGCAATCAAGGCAAACATGCAGACAGAGAAGCTGCTTTATGGATGAAATTAACTAGTCTGTCATTTGCTCAACTTACTTGTTGCTTAAAGGACCATACCACCCATTTTGCATGCTTGAGCCTAATATATTCAATTTTCATACATGTAACATTACTGACAATCATTTCCCAAAGCATACTACTGGAACGGTGAATTAAAAATGTTTTTCCTACCTTCCAGACCTCCATTGGTTTCAGTTCATTCTGCTATTAAAATCAACTTGTTGATACTGTAAACGTTCTTGGGATAGGTAATCCATCATCACCAACAAGACGTGTATTCAGGTTTTTTTTAGAAGTTATGTAATTTTAGTGTTTAAGCTCAATAAAAAGCGTGGAGTGAATGTATGCCTCCACCAGGGAATATAGTCCCAAAAGAAGACCTGCGTTTATGGAAAAATTTAAAGGACCGTGACTTCATAAGGCTGTGTCAGGAGAAACATGGATTTTTAAGGTGGGTGTATCACTTGAATATTTGATTTTGAAAGATTAAGAGATTTTGCAAAATATCAGGAAAGCTAAAATACGGTTTTATCCTTTGGGAAGTGATTGTCAGTAACGTAACATGTATGAAAATTGAATATATTAAGCTCAAACATGCAAAATAGTGGTATGGTCCTTTAATAGTCTTATGAGAGGAAGTACACCAATGCATGAACTGGATGCTTACGCCAACAGTATGATGAGCGTTAAACTGACTAACAATTGCATAATATGGATCTGGTTTCAATCTGAATCGGAGTGTAGTACGGACATGATGTTTAACTTATTGCTTTAATCTGATTAGAATCACAGTTTTAACACGAGTAAAGGTACTGAGTGTAAGATGAGGGTAAACTTTTGACAGTGACATCTAAGTTTTCTCCCGAAACTGTATGGCGTTATTTTCCTGCCATAACTCGAGAGCATCATTTATCAGTTTGAGAGCATGATTTCCTTAAACGCTGCTTCCACACACGGATTTCCTCTGCTCGTGCTTAAAACTCTGTGCTCAGACTCAAAATACTCGCGTACTAACCTCTCTGCTCTTGCACAAAACTTACAGCGCCACAATCCTGCCAAAAAGCCACCAATAGGAACAGGCTGCTGTTTTGACCAATGAAATTTATTGCTGCCTCTACGCCTCCAGGCACTGGCTCGCAAACTCAGCTGCAAGTGGTGGATTTTTTTGTTTTGAAACTAGGAAGCCCATGCTTTTTAAGCAAAGAGCATCCTTATTATAATGTCATGATGTCGTCTACTTTCACATTTTGGTTTTTAAAATAAAAGAGCTGTTTATAAATTCAGCAGATCATTTTGTTCCTGCAGCGCTGCGACCAGCCGTCAGTGGTGCTCTGGAGTTCAAAACCTTTTCCGATGCCTCAGGAGGATCGTTTCAGTCTGTTGTATAATTTCATCCATTCAGTTCATTTTTCACATTTGCTAGGCTACATAAAACCCTGAGCTTTACTGCTGATTTAGTCTACATATTATTTAAGTAACATCTGCAGTAGCATCTGTAGAAACCACATGTTGTTAATATCTCTCTAACTCTATATGAAGAGCAAAGTATTTTCATATCTTTTCAAAGGTTTGTACATATACATTATTAAAATCTAATGTTGGACATAGTTTGTTCTGGTAATGCACTAAGTGTAAAGTAAGTGTGTGTGAACTCCACACTTCACCTCAGATGTTCTCATTGGCTCACAAACCCAACGATAAATTTCATTGGTCAAAGCAGCAGCCCGTTCCTATTGGTGGCTTTTTGGCAGGATTGTGGCGCTTGTAAGTTTCGTGCAAAAGCAGAGAGGTTTGTACGTGTGAATTCTGAGTCTGAGCACAGAGTTGTAAGCGTGAGCAGAGGACATCCATGTGTGAAAGCAACGTTTAAGAGGAAATCACGCTCTCAAACTGACAAATGATGCTCTCGAATTATGGCAGGAAAATAACGCCACAAATGCTGTGCGATCAAGATTTGGTGTTTGGTTTCTATGTCAAATGTACGTAGGCTCCAAATTTATTTTCAGCCTGCGGCGCCGGCCCAGCATGTTAGCCACCAAAGAGGGCTCTAGAAAAAAATGCTGATCCTGGCTCATTTCTAACACTGTAAGTGTCATTTTGAAAGAGCACTCTGGTACCTGGAGGTGCCACCATCCTCTGCCACTTTTGGAAGAGGCAGGTCTTCAGGCAGTCTCTGGGGCTCAAGCTGTAGGTCTTATGCCTGGACATCAGCTCTTGCATGGGCTCTAGTATCACGCACAGCTTAGGCAGAAGAAATAAAAAGGACATGTTATCATAATGTCATGACTGCGCCAAGAAATAAATACGCAATCACGAGGAAGCTTTCTTACACGGAGGTAGTTGAGTGTGGAGTTGGAGAGCCCACATCTGGTGATATTTTTAGCTAGCTGATCCAACATCTGGGGATCCTGCATAATGCGATTGAAAAGGAAAGACATGGGGTCAGATTCATAAATGGCAGTGCATGATTTACCGCATCGCTATGCGCAAATATCATCATGACACAACCACGTTCCCTCATTCATAAACACCTGTTAGCGACATATTTTAGCGTTAGCCTTAAAGAGGCGTTACTGTGATATTTCCTTATTTACATGTGGCGGGTGTGTGGGTTCATAAAACAAAGCCACACACTAAAAATAAGACCTGCTTCATTCTGGGGGTAAATTTCAGCGGCATGAAATCTGAGCAATGTTTCAAACTGCCTCACATGTTAGTGATCAATAACTTTGATAAACTCACTCAGCTGATCAGTCAGTTTTTAAATGCTGAGTTTTGATCTGATCTCACACATGTTCTTGCGGTGCTTTAAAATGCACATTTTCCTGTTATTTTAGCATCAGTCTTTTAAAACGAGCATCTCTAAAGCAGAAGTTTCTTTCCTTTAAATCCAGATGAATCAGGATAAATGGTGGCTGGTAAATATGCAGCAGCTCATTAACACGCTGNTTTAAATCCAGATGAATCAGGATAAATGGTGGCTGGTAAATATGCAGCAGCTCATTAACACGCTGACCTTCATCAGCTTTCACCTGTCACACCTCACAGCAACGCTGCCTTCATGTGACAGTGATGCTGATTATCTAGGAGAAGTTTTATGAATGAGCTTCAATTATCACGGCACATATTTAGGTCAACGCTACACCCATAGCGCCATTTTTAATGAATCTGGCTGATGGAGTCTACATCACAAAAGTACATGCACAGTTCTTGTGTAGCATCATGAAAGAGAGAGAGAGAACTCACATGCATAGCCAAAATGCTCCTTGGTAGCACCTCTCTATGCTGTCTGATGCTGAAATGCCATGTTTTGATCCTCATCATATCATCAAACATAAACTCCAGGTACAGACGGCCCTCCACACAAACCTTCACCCGAGGGGAGAAATACAAGTTGGAAGTTACAATAGGAACAAGCAAGAAAAAAAGGTCCAGAAAAATAATCAAACTGTCATTTAGAGAGAATGAAGAAGATGAGACTATTTCACCTGTGTGAACATGGGTTTGCCGTTCTGGGTCACCATGGTGCACTGGTCACAATCAAGAGACACGAAGTTACTGTGGAAAGACTCCTTGGGATGCTTCAGCACGTAGAACAGCTCAGTAGCGCCCCCCTCAAAGATACTTCGGAAGTAACGTGGAATCAACGTCCTGCCAATGGCTGCAGACAAAAATTCATCAGTGTTCATGTTCACAGCTTACATAAATTAGATTAGGAATAAAATAAAACTTTAGGATCCAAGGTGTGATTTAATACAGCCTTAAAAATGATATAATAAATAAACATATCGTGGAAAAGTGTAAAATGTAAAATATGTGAAAATGTGAAAAATGTAAAATATATAAAAATGTGTAAAATATCGTGGAAAAGTGGAAAAGTGTAAAATGTATATATATATATAGATATAGATATATATATAGTACATTACTGATGTAATATGGGCTTCATTTAGTTAGTACTGATAACTACAACATCACTACACAAATGAATGTCAGCATTTCTCTTTTCTGATCTTACTGTATCGCTTGGGTCCATCTTCCAGACAGAAAGTGATGGTGAGCATGGCGTCATCCTCAAAGAACTCTGTGGTGAAGGCGTCCCACCACAGGTTGTCACAATCCTGCACCAGTGGAGAAACAATCAAGTTGTAATTCCTTAAAGTCACCAAAGATGAAAATAAAGATAAAAATACATAAGGTAATTTACTAATGCATATAATCTTGATGAAATATTACAGCTAGAAGCAGTAATTTGGTGACCAGGCTCCAGTCTGAACATTTAGCCAAGAAGGCAAAAATGAGCTTTAAAAATTTCAGCATTTTGTCAGAAGGCTGAACTATACATCAAAATATTACGGGTTTGATTATAAGGTAAAATAAGAAAAAAATATGATTCATCACCAAAATGTACACTTATAGCATGTAGTGTTTAAACTGACTTGTAATAAATTTAACATGATGCCACAGCGCCCCCATGAGGGCGCTGGTAAGATTGTTGCATGGATTATGTCATTTTCCATTAATGGAACAGATTTTCCCAAAGAAAAGGCCCCTTAATAGAAATCCTAATTCAATTACAATAACTCAGAGCGGGTTATCATCATCAGAAGACAAAATGCCAAATGTAGATATAAAAAGGGGAAATCACCAAAAACACTGAGTGTTGTGTTGTGGAAAAAGGAGAAGATGAATAAAAGTTTACTGGCAGGATGAGCGCACTAACAAATGCCCACAAACAGAAATTCTGCTTCCTCTTTGCAGCCTATCATGGACAACGACCTTGCGAGTGCAAATGAAAAAATCCTCCAGTTGAAACTGAAGTGCATTTTGCACTGCAGGAACCTTTTCAGGAACTTTCCTTCCATCTCACCAAGGACCAGGGCTGCATTCCGAGTTCTTATTTGATCGATCCTCACGTGACCCAGAACCCAATCTGGTCACCATCTTTAAGGACATCCAAAGCTCTTATCTCTCTCTGAGGACAGGAGACATGAGCGAGGAAACACGAGACGATCCTACAGGAAGTCTGTTACCTGACAGACTTTACTGGAAGTCTGTTTCTGATTGGTCAGATCTGCTACAGCTGATCTGATACACTGACACGCATCTTGTATGACCTCATCATGAATTTCATCAAACATGAACAGAAAAATAACAGCAACATCTCAGGTGTAAAACGACTCTGATTATTGATGATTGATTTAGTCTGATTGATCATCTGATTAAAACGACTGGATGTGTGTTCAGTGCAGCTCTGAATGATAAAAAATCATAAAACAATAAAACAAGCAGCAACAAAATCCTCTGACATGTTTAACAAAACGTCCTGTTAGTTAAAGTTCACTAACACTGATAAACTTTATATTTTAACTCTCTAAGCAGTCAAACACACTTAGAAACATGATCTGTAGATTAGAAAGTCAGATTGTTCTGCATGTTTGTCAAACTGTTCATGTTCATTGTTACAGTAATAATCAGAATATTTCATTATTTTATTATCTTGTAGAAACTAAAACACAGCAGCTCCAAGTGCTCTGACAGCTGATCAGCTGTGACATCATCAGTAAGCGATGTCGCTTCAGATGAAGCTTGAGGAGCGACGATGTTTCATTTCTCTTAAATCGTCGCTCCTCAGCTCCTCTGTCCTCGCTTCTTTTCTTCGCGTCTTCAGTGGGCGGGGCTAAGACGCGAGGAAAAGACGCAAGTGAGGGAAATGAATAAGGAACTTGAAACACATCCCAGGACTCATTTTGGTCCCTGAAGTATAGTTCCAGGACCATTTTGTAGTTCCTACTCCAGGGTAGTCAAGCCAAGTCAAGTTCATGTGTAGCCAAGTTTCACATCAAATGTCTCAAAGAACTTTACAGGCCCACACATCAACGGTTCCCAACCAGTCCAAAAGCCTCTCAGAAGAAAAAAAAAAAACTCTCTAAAAACTTTATTGTTGAAGAAAGAATAAAAAAAAAAAGAAGAGACAATTAAGAGAACTCCTCTCTCCTCAAATGGCAGGTAAATAATCTGCCACAGAAAGGGTTAACAGTAAGTGGGACACTGACCAGAGATGCTGCAATGATTTTGTTGGAGACATTAGACCAGGGGTGTCAAACTCAATCACAGACATGCCAAAATTAAAAACTGGGTCCAAGTTGAGAGCCAAACAGGGTCAACCTTTATTGGAAACAGACTTAAACTGGCCTCGTTTTCATCAGAGGTTATGACAAATTATTCATACTAATAAGAACTTCACTTTAACCGCTGCTCCCAACATATCTATAGAATTCAGAACAAACCAGAGGTATGAAAAAATAGACAAATGAGAGATCAAATTCAAAGTAAATAATGCATCATTTATCCACTTTTTATGTCTTCCTCTCTGTCAGCAGTGTTTCACTGATTCATTTCCTATGAAAAAGTTTTATCACAGGAAATCAAAAATAGCCAAAAAAAAAACTGTCATTTTTCTCAAGGGAAATCTAAAATCACTCTGTCATTAACACCAACAAGCAGAATGAGAATAATATTTTAGATGTGAGCATGCCTTCTGATGTTATATTCTTTAATTACGGCTGCATCAGCTCTGCTAACAGGCTAACAGGTTTATCTGTAACAGCAGCAAACAGCTTCTCTAACTCCACCTGTGCTGAAAGCCTGTTTTCAGATCCACCTTTCCTTTGGCCGTTTCTTCCTCAGGCTAGCTTAAAGTTCATTAAAAGTGACTGGATGGGCACAGAGGGGAGGGGAGCTGGTGCTGCAGGTGTTGATTGACACGCCGGCTGTTGAAGTGCATTCTGGGATTTGTAGTATTCATAATGTGCACGCTATATACCGGCGGGCCAGTTATTATAGAAATTAGATATTATCTCGTGGGACCAGATGTAATGGTACCGCNCCGGCGGGCCAGTTATTATAGAAATTAGATATTATCTCGTGGGACCAGATGTAATGGTACCGCGGGCCAGATGTGGCCCACGGGTCTTGAGTTTGACATATGTGAGTTAGACAATAACTTGGTCCTTGAGGAGGAGGAGGAAGGTACCAGAAGGTAAAGTCCGTCATACTTCCTCTCATTTCCATTAGCTTCATGATAGCTGAAACGTGGTGGTGGAACTTGCTTCAGTGAACTCATGAAGGAACCACATAGTTCCTACTCCAGTTAGTTTGGTCTGAAAGTACCTTCAGCTATGTTTGAACTTGCTCAGATACATGTACTTTACTGGATATATGGACATAAAATTTTGATATGTACAGTAATTTCAGTCAAAAACTCTCCAAATCTATAAATTTCAATGTGCAAGTATTCGCTTCAGTGTTCAGACTGACACTTGGGCACAAACTGATTGCCAGTCATTTTTAGGATTGATTTTAAAATCTTATTGCTTGTTATTAAAGCCATACATAATCAGGCACCTGCTTATATGTCATCTTTGAACTTTCTACAAGCCTGATGGCTGTCTGAGATCCTCTGGCAGGAACCTTCTGATGGTTCCCAAATCTCGCCTTGTCACCAAAGGCCACAGGCTTTTGCTATTCCTGCCCCTAAATTATGGAACTGTCAGACTGGCTCACTCAGCATCTTCTTTTAAGACCTTTCTTAAGACTTAATTTTATCGTATGACCTTTCCCTAACTGTGGTAACTGTTCTTATTATCTGTTTATCTTGTTTTATTATTTTATTTATTTGTAATTGTTTTATGGTGTGGCTTCAATTGTTTTAAAATGTCATTTCATTGTGTGTTAAACTCGGCTTTATTGTTAAGCACCTTGTAACTCTGCTTTAAAGGTGCTTTATAAATAAAGTTATTATTATATAAACCCACTACAATCACATTTAGCTGGTTCATCAGATAATCCCATTTACAGCTTAAAAGTAAATTAATTCAGCCAGTTCTCCAGTTAGATTTGCCATAAAATCAATAGCACAGTGTAAGGGTTAGAAGAACCCTGCAGAATGTAGTACAAGAGACTAAAATCATATCCTTATTTAAAAATCCTCTAAGGGTTTTTAGGCAGGAAGAACTGTGGATGCCAAAAGTCTCTCACCTCTGTCCAATTCTGTAGCCTTTTGTTCAGCTCATATATCCGGTAGTCTGTCTGGTTCCCGTACGGTGTGGGTCTCCTAAAAAAAAAAAAAACAACAAGAGAGAAAGAAAAAAATGGAGTCATTTTGTAAATGAAGTCATTTTAGTTGTTTTTCCACACCCGCAGGGTAAACAAATGGTACGAGCCAAAGCCAACCTACCACCAAAGTTAATTACAGGCAATCTTAATGAGCCAAGAATGATTCCACATCGTATGAATAAACATTTTCTGAACTTCTTCTCAACTGTGACATTTCAAAGTTTATGTTCATCATAAAAGTCTGAATGTCAGCATACTCACCCCATTCCAGGCTCCATGTATGACGGGGGGTACATGGGTGTTGGCCTAGGAGCAAATAATATAGAAATGAGCAAACATTTCCTCAAGAATGTAAAGAACACATGAATGTATGGTTTGTGTATGTGACTCTGGTGATGTGCACAGTTTCACATTAAAAACTAGGTTACCCTTGAACAAGATTGTATAAAAAAGAATATTTGAATTTTTATTATGTGACATAAATCAGTAACATGTAACTGCAGCAAGACTACATGTGGATGTGACACATTAATATGTTTCACACTTTTAATGATACTGAATGTTGTTTTTTGTCTTTATTTGCCTTAACAGAGGATACATTTTAAAGGACCATACCACCCATTTTGCATGTTTGAGCCTAATATATTCAATTTTCATACACGTAACGTTACTGACAATCATTTCCCAAAGCATATACTGGAACAGTGAATTAAAAATGTTTTTCCTACCTTCCAGACCTCCATTGGTTTCAGTTCATTCTGGTACACTATTAAAATCAACTTGTTGATACTTGAAACGTTCTTGGGATAGGTAATCCATCATCACCAACAAGACGTGTATTAAGGGGTTGTTTTAGAAGTTACGTAATTTTAGCATTTAAATGCAATAAAAAAGCGTGGAGTGAATGTATGCCTCCACCAGGGAATACAGTCCCAAAAGAAGACCTGTGTTTATGNAAAAGCGTGGAGTGAATGTATGCCTCCACCAGGGAATACAGTCCCAAAAGAAGACCTGTGTTTATGAAAAAGTTTAAAGGACTGTGACTTCATAAGGCTGTGTAACTATTAGCAGGATTTACATGGATTTTTAAGGTGGGTGTATTGCCTGAATATTTGATTTTGAAAGATTAAGAGATTTTGCTAAATATCAGGAAAGTTGAAATACGGTTTTATCCTTTGGGAAATGATTGTCAGTAACGTAACGTATGAAAATTGAATATATTAGGCTCAAACATGCAAAATGGATGGTATGGTCCTTTAAATTATTCTGAATGTGGGGTTGTGATTTGCCATAAATGGGTACCTGCACCTGGAAGTTGGGCAGCAACAGCCCACACAAAAAAAAAAGTTATTGCTTATTAAAAAAAAATGTGAATGGTTGAAGATTGTCCATGAAGCAAGGAGGAAACCCAGGCTTCAGAAAGCATAATGACCTGTCTATTGAGAGCCAATCACAATACAGGCAGAATCTAGATAACAAGAACACTTTTTAGTAAAAGCTGTAAATTCAAGTCTCAACATCATATGTTATCAGCTGCAAGTGAGGCCTCCTGGCATGTAGGTGAAGCACCTGAAGGGAGGAAGAGCAGGACTCTCATACATCCTGCCTGACACCAAAGCTTCTGGCAGTATTAAACATTCTTACTCAGACATTTTTGACTAAGCAGAGGTGTGTAGTAACACGTTCCATTTACTCCGTTACATTTACTTAAGCAACTTTTTTCACAAAATTGTACTTTACTGAGTAGTTTTATTGCAGGATACTTTATTTATGAAGATGAAAATGTACTTTTACTCCATTACATTTAGTCACACTCTTTGCATTACTTCTGATTTCACTGTTTGAATTCAGTCGCGTTCAGTTTTTTTCTCATTGTCAGACTCTACACTGTCTGCTTCAGCTCCCAAGTAGCCACGCCCCCACCCTCCGTTTCCATGGTTTCTCCAGGAGCAGAACAGTCATGGCGGAATCAACAGCAGGAGGTTTAGAAGAGGCACATCCCTGCCACACATTCAAACACTGTTTTCTTTTCAGTCTACCAAAACTAGCAGCTACATAATGCGTTACATCTTTGTCTGCTAAAAATGTGACATTTCAGCTTCTAAGAATCAACATGGAACTTGAGGAAACGTGGCGCTAAGCTGCAACGTTAACTAGCTTAACTAGCTGCTGCTGCTAATGCTAACTCAAGTTTTCCTGTTCTATTCCGAGTAAATTCACGAAGCTAACCTAGCTAACTGTCTTAACTAGCTGCTGCTGCTAATGCTAACTCAA
>VXCM01005419.1:0-57729 GCA_014773175.1 Lucifuga dentata
GTTACATGTATGAAAATTGAACATATTAGGCTCAAACATGCAAAATGGTTGGTATGGTCCTTTAAGTCCATATCTCTTACATAATTTTTAAAGGTTTTATGCACTTTCCAGCCTCTTTTTTTTTTTATTTTTTAAATCTGGAACCAACCTGGTCCACCTTCTCTTGGCTCTGTGCCGTCAGCTCTTCAGCCTCCTGCTGAATTAGCTCTGAGTTTGCAGCGTGCTGATGCTTCAGCTCGGTATAGCTGCTGACGTACTCGTTGTAGTCCTGTTCTGACACCAGGGCCCTGTTTTCTAACAAGGTGCCACCCTTCTTGCGGAAGAACACCGCCAGCTTTATCTGC
This sequence comes from Lucifuga dentata, assembly GCA_014773175.1. Classification (NCBI taxonomy): domain Eukaryota; kingdom Metazoa; phylum Chordata; class Actinopteri; order Ophidiiformes; family Bythitidae; genus Lucifuga; species Lucifuga dentata. The sequence continues at coordinate 345 of VXCM01005419.1, forward strand.
AGCTGGGTGTTGTACTGCCTGGCCTGCTGTCTCTGCTCATAAAGCTGGTCGAGCAGCTCCACCTGTTTTTCATAGTCATATTCTTGCCAAGGAGCACCAGTGGGTTCCTTGTCTTCATCCTCCTCTTCCTCCAGCACAGGACTACAGGTCAGTCTGTCTGGGGTCTCGAGATCCAATCTGTCATTTTCATCATCTTTGTTGTTGACCTCAAAATCAACACTCCCCTCATAGGAAAGTGGCTGCTGGATTAGGGAGTTCATCTCACCGGTATCCAGGTCCTCACTTGTGGGGATGATGATGTCACTGGGAAGCTCGTCTCCCTGGTCTTCTCCTGGCTCGCTTTGTTCAGCGCTGGCCTCCTCGGCGGCTTTCATTCCTTCAGAACTTTCATCCTGTAACACCATTTCAGACTGAATGTCTTCTTTTTCATTAACAGTAACAGGAGATTTGCCTTCATCATTGGAGGAACCGGCAGACATGACCCCCTCTCCATCATTCTTCTCCTCATTTTCTTCCTGATCTGGCTGTACATCCATTAGGAATTCAGTAATTCAATAATAATAATTCGATAAAAGAAAAGCCTGTAGTATTATTTAAAATATCTTTGTGTTTAAAGCTCGCTCACTTCCGCTGTCAGTTAAACTGTTGGTTATGTTTTGGTCGTCGTGGAAACAGGATCCGGAGCCAATCACACGCGCCCTGACCCCAACTCATTAATATTAACGAGCAGGAACAGCTCGCGCCGAGAGATCTAGTGCGCATGCGCGCAGTTCTGCCTCCACCAAGAAGCAGCAGCCAGGCGACATGGCCGACCTGGGGAAGAAGTACTGCGTTAACTGCCTTGCGGACGTAACAAACTTACGGCTTCGCTGCACCGACTGCCCGGATATCGAGCTGTGCCCGGAATGCTTCTCGGCGGGTGCAGAAATCGGTAATCACCGGAGATGGCACGGCTACCAGCAGGTCGACGGCGGTCGGTTTTCGCTCTGGGGTCCCGAAGCAGAGGGAGGATGGACCAGCAGGGAAGAGCAGTCGCTGCTAGATGCTATCGAGCAGTATGGATTTGGAAACTGGGTACATCACTTTCAGTTAACTCACTAAAAGTACATTTACGAGTTTAGCATGAGGTGCGGAGAAAAGGTTACGTTTCAGTGATGTTTCTTCCTTAAATTTAGGGAAAATTAAGTCGGAGTTGAGGCACATGAACGATTTAAAATGATTAATTACTTGATTAACGCAGATATTTCGACTTGTCAGAGCAGGAAAAGCATAGATGTGGCTAATAACAGATGATAAAAGATAATAAAATAATAGTAAAATATGATAGATAGATAGATAATATAATAATGTATAGATAGTAGATATATATATATAATATATAATAATAATATATAGATAATAAAAGATGGCTGTGTTTCATTTAGGCATGAACACTAATACACTGCTAGACCTGAATGGGACTAGGAATTTATTTTATGCCTGAATTGTGATTAATTGATTTCTCACCAAAAATCCTTTTTAAACCCAAATCCATTGCATGAAAATTCATATTTGTGACCTTCCATATCAAAAACAGAACCTAACTCATAGTAGCAGACTAACTTAGTTTGTGGTAGCAGGTAGCGGTGGCCTGTTTAAACTAGATGAGAATGAAGGTGTTTAAATTGGCATAGTTTTTATTTCTTTGTAATAAATTGCTGTGTGTTTCTTTCAGGAGGACATGGCGGCTCATGTTGGAGCATCCCGGACTCCTCAGGAAGTCATGGAGCACTACGTCACCATGTACATCCACGGAAACCTGGGCAAAGCCTGCATCCCTGACAACATTCCCAACCGGGTGACTGACCACACCTGCCCAAGCGGGGGTCCCCTCTCCCCCAGCCTCACCACGCCGCTCCCCCCGCTGGACATCAGCCTGGCTGAGCAGCAGCAGCTGGGTTACATGCCGCTTCGGGATGACTATGAGATTGAGTATGACCAAGATGCTGAGAAGTTGATAAGCGGCCTGTCAGTCAACTACGATGACGAGGATGTGGAAATCGAGATGAAGCGTGCCCATGTGGACATGTATGTGCGTAAACTCCGGGAGCGTCAGCGACGTAAGAACATTGCCCGGGACTACAACCTAGTGCCTTCCTTTTTGGGCCGTGACAAGAAGGACAAGGAGAAAGAGAAACCAGGAGTGTTGGGGGTTTGTGGTATGGGTGGGGGTGTGGGTGGGGTGGGAGCTAGCGGCGGCCTGGCAATTGGTTCAAGTTCTACAACAACAGCAGGGTCGGGTGCTGTTCCCAGTACACCCAAACGGAAGATCACCAAGGAGGAGAAGGAGCAGCGGGTCAGGCTGCGGGGGCTCTGCCAGTTCATGGCCCACCGGGAGTTTGAGGACTTTTTTGAAAACATGCATAAAGAGCGCGTACTGAGGGCCAAGGTGCGTGAGCTGCAGCGCTACCGGCGAAACGGCATCACCCGCCTCGACGACTCCGCCGAGTATGAAGCGGCACGCCACAAACGAGAGAAACGCAAGGAAAACAAGAGTGTGGTTACCTCAAAACGGGGCAGCGGAGGAGGCAGCGGGCTTGGCTCTGGGGTCGGACTTGGAGGCGGAGGGGGAGGAGGGGCATCTGGAGGATTGGGGGTTGGAGGCGGGATTAAAGAAGAAGGCAAGGATGGGGAGTTTGCTGCCATTGAGAATCTGACGGGCTTTGAGCTGCTGTCGGACAGGGAGAAAGTCCTGTGTAACTCTCTGAACCTGAGCCCGGCGCGCTACCTGACTGTCAAAACCATCATCATCAAAGACCACCTCCAGAAACGACAAGGCATCCCCGCCAAGAGCCGCCTGCCCAGCTACCTGGACAAGGTGCTGAAGAAGCGCATTCTCACCTTCCTGACAGAAAGCGGCTGGATCTCCCGCGACGCCTCCTAACAAACTTTGTGATTTGAGAGGCGATAACTCACGGCTGCTGGAAGCTCCAGAGGAAAATCAAAACTACTGGATTCCTCCATTTGTTTTCAAATGTGACCTTGTGAATATGTGCAAAGAAAAAATGCCCTTTTGGAAAAAATATATATTTTCTTTTACTGTGGCTAGAAAAACAAATATGCCTATATTTTTTTTCCTTTTGAATCAAAATTGAAAAATGTTGATAAGAGGGGAGTAAAACGTATATCTCTGCTTTCACTCTGGTGAAAAAGGTTCAACCTTATATTTTGTTGAAAAGCTGAAGTTTAAGGATGAGAAGCTGTTCTGTATGTGAGGTACGACACAGGAAAGTTGAATGTTTAACGGCATGCGTCGATAATCCTCAAATAAGCACCACTTTGTTTTTACTGAGTGATTATTATACTGAGGTCGTATTACTTCCCCTTCATCTTTACATATCTACAGTATTTTGCTGTGTATTTGTACAAAGTAAAGTAGCCATAACCCTCGTTNTCATCTTTACATATCTACAGTATTTTGCTGTGTATTTGTACAAAGTAAAGTAGCCATAACCCTCGTTTGAGTCTCCCGTTGAGACAGAGTGCATGACTACTATTTTTCCACCAGTTTGATCCCTTCATCTTCAGCTAAACCTCACGGTTCTGGGCTTCATCTCCTCACATTTATCCTGGTTCATCCTGAGCACATGGCATCATTTAGACTGGGTGTTAAAGGACCATACCGTCCATTTTGCATGTTAATATCGTCAATTTTCATACACAGTGTTTCTGACAATCATTTCCCAAAGCATACTACTGGAACGGTGAATTAAAAATGTTTTTCCTGCCTTCCAGACCTCCATTGGTTTCAGTTCATTCTGCTATTAAAATCAACTTGTTGATACTTGAAACGTTCTTGGGATAGGTAATCCATCATCACCAACAAGACGTGTATTCAGGTTTTTTTAGAAGTTGCACCAGGGAATATAGTCCCAAAAGAAGACCTGTGTTTATGGAAAATTTTAAATAACCTTATCTTCATAAGGCTGCGTATTAGCAACTTGAATATTTGATTTTGAAAGATTAAGAGATTTTGCAAAATATCAGGAAAGCTGAAATATGGTTTTATCCTTTGGGAAATGATTGTCAGCAACATTACATGTATGAAATTTGAATATATTAGGCTCAAACATGCAAAATGGATGGTATGGTCCTTTAAAGCGTGGCTAACTTAGGTAGAATGGCAGCTAACTGGAATGAGCTCACTGAAGAGGCATATTGAGATTTGATAACCAGGCTACAAACCAAACTGCAGTTGTACTTTTCTGTTTGAAAAAGTTTGATTTGGGCTCGCTGGCCAGCATTAGTTTTCCTCACCGTTGGTTTGGCTTGCGTTCTTTTGTGGCGGTTGCTTATTTGGTTGTGGTTGCACGGGGTTTGCTGTTGTCCCTGCCAGACTTGACGACAAACTCTTGCTTGCTGTCGAGGCTTTGACGGTGCTCCTCCGTTTCTGTAAAGATCTCAGATTCATTTTCCAGAACAACTGCAGATCGTCGCCTCAGTTTTTGACAGTTGTGTTGTGCTGCATGAACCAAACTTGTTCCAAAACTACGTTGTGGTGGAAATTATGGTAATTAGTTTTATTTCCTATGAGGGAATTATATTTTCTACACTTCGATTTGTGTGGTGAATTTTACGTACTTTGTTACCAATTGTAAATAAATTTTTGTAAGATAAACTGGAAAAAGAGCCTATAAATACTGACCTGTGAAATGTACGGTATTTTTGTTATGGACACTTTTATAACTTTTGTAAGGAGAACAGATTTTGTTTTGCCAGACAGAACCATTTTCTGAAGTTTTGGTTATGGAGATGCATGTCATCGATGTGATTTTACACATTAGGATTGAACGTCTCGTTTCTGTTTGGTTTGCAGTTGACCTGTTTTTGCCGTCCGTTGCTTGTTGCACATGACATGATGTGTGTATAGAGATGTATTAAAAGTGCAAATACTTTACACTTCTAATAGTCCTGCTGATTCTTGAGTATGAATATTGAAAAGATGGATATTTTACTTTTTAATACATTTGACCAACAATCTCCATGGATCATCAGGTAGAAATAAATATCATTGAGCTCCATCATATTGGTGGTGGTGGCTCAAAATCCTGCCAAATTTAAAGGACCATACCATCCATTTTTCATGTTTGAGCTAATATATTCAATTTTAATACACATAAGGTTACTGACAGTCATTTTCCAAAGCTGGAACGGTGAATTAAAAATGTTTTTCCTACCTTCCAGACCGCATTCTGGTACACTATTAATATCAATTTGATGATACTTGAAACGTTCTTGGGTTTCATCCTTCCATCATCTCACACGTATTCAGTTTTTTTTTTTTTTTTTTTTNTTTTTTTTTTTTTTTTTTTGAAGTTTCATAATTTTAGCGTTTAAGCACAATTAAAAGCATGGAGTGAATGTATGCCTCCACTAGGGAATATAGTCCCAATATAGTGTGTTTATGGAAAAATTTAAAGGACCGTGACTTCATCTTCATTCTTGACTTCAGGTTGCATATATTAGGCTCAAACTTGAAAAAATGGGTGGCATGGTCCTTTTAATATCTACTATGGTTTGTCCTCAAAAAGCTGCAAAATCCTGCAGATTTACATGTATGTCAATGTAATGTTAGCTTTAAAAGAGTACGGCTTTCCATGTTTTTAGTTTCAGTTAGGGATGTGTTTTGACACATTTATGATGCATTAATGTGCACAGATCCACAGCACAGGACATTTCCACCAACACGGAACAGGTTCCACTCTGGTTCACGAACCTAATCTGAAACTTGGACTAGGGCATAATGATATGATATGGCGTGATGCATGCAACCACAAGACAAAGAAACACAACAAGCAGCTGTATGGAAAACTTGCAGTACCTGGGGAAATAATATTTAATCTACAGAGCTACTCAGCATGGAGGAAAAGAAAGTAGTGACAGGATGTGAATGGACTGAAGATAAGTTGTCAACCTGAAGGGGGCAGCAACACACCATCGCTGCGTCTAGTCTGCCCACGAAGAAGAAGAACAGGAAGAGTAGAAGAAGAAGAAAAAACAACAATCAAGCGCTGATGAATTATTAAAAAAGGAGCTACCTGTGTTGTTTGAAAAAGGTCAAATCTCCAGCAGGTGATTTGCGACGCAAAATAAGCAGGTAAGTAACAGACTCAGTCATGTTTAGCTGGAACGTTCGCTAGCTTTACTTCCTGTACCAAACCTGCAGGCAAATTAGCTAAACGGTGACTTTTTGTCTCTCTAAAAATATGAAACTAGTCCAAAAAATGGAAAAATAAGCTGTAAGAGATTTATCTAAACGCTCAAGCCAAGATAGAACATTCTGACGAAAATATTTTTGAAAGAGAGCTAAGCTGCCGGTGTTCGGCTAAGCTAGTAGCGTTAGCTTAGCGGCTACACTCAGTTTTCTTTGCTTCAGCCACGGACGGACTTGTTGGTTGAGTCCTGCTGGTTTAAGCGCTACAGACGAGTTTCTTTCCTGAAAACCACACAGAAGAAAACATTGCAAGTGGTTTTCTGCCGTCATGACATCTAGAAAAAGAGAAACAGCTCCTGAACAACTTGGACCAGATTGTCCTGCCTCACCGTCTGCATCATGACACTGGTAAGTTTCTTTTAACTGTTTAAAAAATATATCTCATTACACACACAGAAACCATTTAACACATTCAGCTACAGTTTGAGTACATTTTGTAGCTACGTGTCACATGATTTAATCTCTAATATATCGTTGTAATTATTTTTCTTTTTCCTAGAGAGAAGTGTAAAGGATTGACTGAGCTATGAGACTCTTATCTGCTTCCTACGCGTCTTTTGATTGCAATCCATTTTATTATTGTTTATTACTTTATCTTTTCACAACACATTCAATGTCATTTTATTCAATTCTCAACCTTTTTTTCTTGTGTACTTGTTTTCTTATCAGAGACAACAAAAGACAACTGCAGAGTTAAGTTCAAAATTTTTAGGTCTTTTAACACGTGTGGAATGGTAACAGGTCAGTGTCAGCATTGTTCACCTCCAATCCGTTCTTTTAATTGCAATACAAAGTATTTCCTGGTGTATTTCACATCACAGCAGAGCTGAAACACAGGCCTGTTTCAAGAGCAGGATTACTGAGTAATCGTTGTATATTTCAGAGTATTTCCCAGTTGAGGGAGCTCTAAACTGACACAGTTCTCCACATAACTCACTAAATCTGCTTCTTGAAACAGGCCCATGATCTTTAAATGAGTATTTTATGCTGATTTGTTTGCAAATATCTCTTAAACAAATGAAATGTCAACAGACAAAATGCCAGTTGAGAAGTGTGTTGCTGAGTGAAGACACGAGTGTAACTCTGCCTGTGTTCTGGTCATTTCTTTACAGATTCTATTATACAGTTATTACTAATTAATAATAATGATGATAATCATGTCTGGCCTACATCCATCCAGAGAATAATGTATATCATAAAAACAGGACTGGAATCTGATGCCAATGATGAACATGTCTGATGGAAAACAGAAATTTGACTCAAAGACTGTCCTTAAAAACATGCTGGATATTTTCCAGATACAAAGTTCAGCTGAGCTGGGTTCCTATCTGTTGAGGCACCATGGGGTGGGGGTAGTGGGAGGGCAGGCTAGTGGAATTGAGTGGCGGGGAGCCTCGACCAGTCTGCTGTACCTGAGGTGATCCATCACCCGGGCAACGAAACAAATCCCACGTTGTTCCAGTTATGACACTTAATTTCTAAGGGGCTTTGGCCACGCCTACTAATGCAGGCCTGAGGGTGCGACTGTGGAGCTTGTAGCCTACTTTTGTTACTATGGCGATGGTGCCGGGCTCCTTGCCCTCCACAGGGGTGTGGAAGAGGGCCTCGTGCTCGTAGGGGTCAAACTTCTGACCGTCAGGGTTGAGCTTGACCAGACCGTGCTTGGTGAACACCTTCTGGATCTGGAACTCGGTCATCACCAGGCCGTCATACAGGTTCTTCAGATGGGGGTTCTGGCTGGTCACCTCCTCCTTGGGCACGCTCTCCGTGGCCTTCTCCAAGATGTCTGCCACCTCCAACAGGTCCTTACAGAAGCCCTGGATACCTGGTGGGTTTAGAGGTGATGGAAGGAGGTTGAATAACATTTATAAGTAGTGTACGTAGTAATAATAAACTACCTCAGTGATGTATGTAACTTTGCAAACAAGAAGAAAAAGTCACAAATATTGAAATTTATTTACTAGTAAATTACCATTGCAAATACACATTCAGGAAAACTAAAAGCAGTCACACAGCTTGTACAAAGGAAGGGAACAAGAGCCAAAAGTTACAGTTGCCCTGTACTGACATCTAGAGGTGGGTATACACAACTGCAGAAGATTTAATAACATTTCATAACATTATCTGCAGGATTCAGAATATTTTGTGTATATTTTAAGAGCCATGTTAGGCAGTGAGACCTGTTTATCATGATATTCCACATTTCCACATCTGTGGAAATGTGGAAAACTGTTGGAATATAATCTTTACCATATAATTTAGCATCTTCTATCATCTTCTGACTCCTTGTCCTGAGGTTCTCTGTGTCTGCTAAGGCCCGCTTGTATTTTTCCTGGAATCAGGACAGAACAGAAAGGGATGTGTTGATAATACAACATTATAAATAAAAAGCCATCTTGATGGAATGCTTCAGTCATGTTCTTTTTGCAGTCCATGAGAATGTTGTCATTCAACCATCAGAGTCGTCCTGCATGTCTGCAGCGAGGCTACGAGTCTCAGACTTACCGTCATGTCCTTAAGCTGTTCCTCCAGCTGAGTCTTCTCCTCCATCAGACTTTTCTCTGCTGAAGTCTGCTCGGACTTTTCGGCCTCCTCCTCAGGCCCCTGGCCGTTCTTCTGCTGTGCGGCTGTACATAATAACCGTGGAGATGCTCTGTGTGGAGAAAATTAATCAGGCAGAAAGGGAAAGCAGAAAATTCATAGAGTTGGTGAGTCAATGCAAGTAAAGAGCATAAGGAGCAAATTACAGTTACTTTCATTGCTGTAATTGATATAATTTTGTTTACTTATACAGTACTTGTTGTATTTGTCTTATCTGTCTTACAGTATTAAACTGTCCTCAAATAAAAGCATGTTATCCAAGTCAAAATATTGCTATCTGCTACAGTCTGTATTTGAATTAATTCAGACATCCTTTCATTTTGGCTATACAAGTGTAACTATATAACTAGCTTCAGTTGCTAAGCTAATATGTATAAGAGCACAGATTGACTTAAAGTCAAACTCTGTTTAACAGCAGTGTAACACCAGTATTTATTCAAAAATATACAAATGTAAGCAGACAAAAAAAAACCAAAACAAAAAAACCCACATGTCCAGTTCATTCAGGAAATGTAATATGTCATCATCCTCCTCTGTTACTAGCACTAACATGCTAATGATGGCACAGGCTAATTCACGTTGCTAATTAGCCTTAATAGAAATATCAAAATTATAAAACCGACAGAGAATTTTCTAAAACAAACAGATTCGTGGTCAGTCTTTGCATTTCCTAACAGAGGTCAATAATAAGGATCATGGCCAACGTTAGCTAGCTAGCAAGCTAACGTTGTTGACATGCCCTTGATTAAAACCACAGGAAGCTAACAGGCTCCCAAACATTTAAAGCTAACAAGTCATTCACTCCACCTGAGCGATTCTCACCTGATCAGAGAAGGAGAAGCTAGAAGTGAGTAGCTCTGCCTCACTGCTCGTACACACCAGCTCGCCATTTTCTGTGATAACGCCGCAGCAGAGCTCTGACACGCTGATGGGACGCACAAACTGATGACGGCGGCGTGCAGATTTGGACCAATCAGAAGTTTCCAAAAAGAATGCGTCTACCAGTTGACCAATCAGAGTTACAGAAGCGTCTGACGACACGGAGTTTGGTTGAGTTGAACTTAAAGATGAGAATCACACGTGACCAAGGACAGTCTAATATTTTATTTTAATTTATTATTACCAAACTGAAGGTTACTGGTCTCTGGGTTATAACACCATGTTGTACATTATTATGCAGTGTTATAATAACTCTACATTGGCTAGAGTCAAATGATGTCCATGTTATGTATAATACTAAATAAAAAAAATGAAACTGTTACACAAGTACCAATAGTTGATGTTTTATAATAGTATATAACGACAAAATAACATAAATGTTTTGTCCGACGAGGATGGGATTCGAACCCACGCGTGCAGAGCACAATGGATTAGCAGTCCATCGCCTTAACCACTCGGCCACCTCGTCAGCTGTTTGGCTGTTGTTCTCAGCTGTCTGTCACGTGATAAACTGTCACTAATTTACACACAAATATGAGCCTACAACTGTTCTCATATACTTCCATTTTTAATATTTACACTCCAAGTTAATTACTTCTTTTCCAATCTGTTTTCTCTGTAGGATCCTCTGTAAGGTCCTCTCTTGGTTTTGCTCACTGACTTCATACCTTGTGGTGTGTCTGACCAGGTGTGTAGGTGAGTAAATTCACACGTTACATGTAGACATCAACATGTCACAGCAGTAAAGGATTATTCTAAAATGAAGCTTTCAGGGCAGGTGAGGAATTACAGGTTTTGTTTTCAGGTTGCACTTCTTTTGGTGTTGACCTTAACACTACTCCATACTCTATTACTCTATAAAAATGAGGAAGTATTACATAATGCATGTCCCCTTTAATAGATTGAAATTATGTTTTATTAGATCCTTGGCCATAAAACCAAAAGCTAGAAGACTTTGTTAAAGGACCATACCATCCATTTTGCATGTTTGAGCTTACGTTACTGACAATCATTTCCCAAAGCATACTACTGGAACGGTGAATTAAAAATGTTTTTCCTACCTTCCAGACCTCCATTGGTTTCAGTTCATTCTACTATTAAAATCAACTTGTTGATACTGGAAACATTCTTGGGATAGGTAATCCATCATCACCAACAAGACGTGTATTCAGGTTTTTTTTAGAAGTTATGTAATTTTAGTGTTTAAGCTCAATAAAAAGCGTGGAGTGAATGTATGCCTCCACCGGGGAATATAGTCCCAAAAGAAGACCTGCGTTTATGGAAAAATTTAAAGGACCGTGACTTCATAAGGCTGTGTAACTATTAGCAGGAGAAACATGGATTTTTAAGGTGGGTGTATCACTTGAATATTTGATTTTGAAAGATTAAGAGAGTTTGCAAAATATCAAAATACCTTTGGGAAATGATTGTAACCTTATGTGTATGAAAATTGAATATATTAGGCTCAAACATGCAAAATAGGTGGTACGGTCCTTTAAAATCTTGCACACTGCAGTCAAAAAGCAAAGTGAACACACACAGTTAAAGTACAGAATCTGTCCAGTGATGCCAATTTGAGGCAGAAGTTGCTGATAAGCTGCAGAGAGGAAGACCTCGTCTTCAAAAGCCTGCTGTGCTCTAACTGATGCCGGTCGAACACACTCGCTCACTAGTGATCTTTAACTACCTGGGCAGTGCAACAGCTGGAGCACGAGCCTTTATGCAGCCATTAAGAAAACTGAGACGATCAGCAAACTGCGTTCGTCCTGACACTCCCTGTAAACTCAAAGATGTTTGTCACTTTGAGGATGGATGAAAAGGATCCCTGTTACATCATCATCATCATCATCATCATCATTATATTCTTTTCATTCCCCTCTTCTCTTCCTCTCTTTCAAGGCACATCTGACAAGGCGGAGCTAATTGATAGGCATGCCATTCCTTTCAGCCCTGCAACTCCATCTGTTCAGACGTCTCAGGAGCCGCTTCAATGGAAAAAGAGGGACGAGGCAAATTATTCATTCATTTAGCAGAAAGCGGAGCAGACCCAGCGTGTGCTTCCTCATTAACAGCAGGTTTGTCTCGTGGCGAAGGATGATTCTCTCTTGTTTCGGCTTTGATGAGGTCTTCCAGAGTCAGAGTTTTATGTCTGTCAATAAGAATCTTTTAAAAGAGTTTTGATTGGTTTTTAATGGAAGAGCTCCTCAGGCAGCTTCTGCCTCAAATGACATCATCAGATAGATGCTTTAACTGTGTTCACTTTGCGTTCTTGATCTGATTTTAACAGAATCTCCTTCCAGTTTTGACACTGATTAGGAATCATATTAATGAAACATAAATTCATGATAGTAAAGGGGATATATTATTTTTTGTGTATGTTATTTCACCCTCGTTATAGACTGTAATATAGTATGGAGTTTGTGTTGAGGTTGATGGGAAAAGAAGACAGTAAGACAAGCCCGCAGGTCACAAACTACTTTTTTTTTTTTTNCTTTTTTTTTTTTTGGTTAGCCTTTTACTTTCCCAACATGTTGACATCAACATGTATGTAATGAGTCTGCAGTTCACTCTCTGTCCACCAGGTGTCACCCTGAGCTTCTCATCCTGACACAACACCTGAGCTGCGTCCCAAACACACAAAAATGTCTCCTCCTGACCTCCCCTCCACCTTCCTTTCTTCCGTGATCCAGAAACCGAAGTTGTCTCCCCCATTCCTCTGCTGTGGAGGAGGAAAAAGCAGAGGAGTTTTGTTTTCTCCTTCAATTATATCCTCCCACAGAGGATACAAGCAGGTATCCTCTCAGGAAGTCTTTTTTTAATCTTCAGCGTGCATCCCTAAAGTATTTTCCTCCTCTCCTCCCTCCTTTCCTCCCCTCCTCCACATCACACTTCAGGGAGGTATGGAAGTAGCTCTGATCTCCTCACCTCTTCCCAATCCCTCAATTTTCCTTCAATTTTGAAGTCACCTGATCATCACACCTGCTCTTAATCCCATCATCAGCAACTATTTAAATTGTTTATATGTATATTTAAATAGTGCTAAATAAATTTATAATGTGTTTTGTACTTGCCATAGCTGGAGTACTAAATTAATCATATAAAGGACCAATCCAACCAAAATCTTTCAGCTTTGATGTGATGTTTAGTTTCCCTCGTTGACCCTCTCTTAATGTCAGCGTTCTCCCATCGTTGCCTCTCTGAAGTGTGACTGGAGACACAGATGGGTGTGTTAGCTCAGGGCTTATCTAGGTTAAGCATTGAGAGCTTATGAATAGTCATTGTGAGCGTTGAGCCTTGAGGATGGAGCTGCAGCGCTGTTTACCAGTGATCTGAGGAACGAGACTGTGGAACAACTGCTCAAACCCCAAAAAAAGAGGAGGAAGAGGAAGAGCGAGGAACACAGGCAGGAGCTCAGGAGAAAGAGAGATGATGGAAGGGCAGAGAGAAACCTTGTAGTGGAAGAAAGTTTGAGGATGGGTGCAGATTGTTAGGGAGTTTTTTTTCCCCACACGCACAAACCAGAAGACAACATAGTCAAGGTTGTTTAATTATTCATGTCTGGGGATCTTCTTCGCTTTCTTCCAGCCAGACTAACAAGGTCATCACAGAATTACCAAGAGGATGTTTGTTTACACAGATCAAATTCCATGAAAAAAACATCACGGCGGTCTGATGCTTGCAAGACGGAGAGTTATGGACAGGAAACACCAGCAGAGGGCATGAAATCTCTGTCTGTGGCACCAGCATCTCTAGAACCCGGCACTGTAGGAAGTTGAAATTCAGCAGGTTTATCGCTCAAAGACGTGCAGCGTCACATGTGAAGTTGTTTAGATGAGTTGTTCTCAAATTGAGCTGTGCCAGTAAAAAGTAGTCCGCGTGGCAGGATATGCTCCGGTCCAGCAAACAAAGCTAGCTTACGAAGACGTGCAGAACAAAGTCATGGCAGGCTGCAGCACACACCATAAAGTCCGGCCCAGTCCGAACAGGCATGTTTTGAACAGGCGCTGCACTAGTTATTAATGGAAATGGATGCTTTTGGATTTGAATGTATTTTCAAGAACAACATCTTTACTCACTATTTTTCTATTGTTTGTCTTTATATCAAACAAACTTTACAACTAACAAGTCAGAGAAAAAGAGAATACATGCATGTACCAAATGTCCTTCTGTCCTCACAGATATTAATGGAAGCCAAGCAGCCACAGCTCTGATTAGCCCATCATCCTTGAAGGTTTATTGTAGGTCAGCGTGATTGCGTTGAGAATTAAAGTTGCCTGTAATGCACTTCTGCACATCACTCATCACAGCTAAGCTGCGTTCCCGCCTCATAACACAAGGCCGAGCAGCTGAAATGGCCCAAATCATGAGCTGCAGGGGAGAGAAGAAACATGGCTGGCAGTCTGACGTCTGCTTCAAACTTTCAGCAAAACACCATCCACGAGACGAACCGGAGCACTTTTTAAATACTTGCTGCCACAGCCTAATTACAAAAAGCAGAAAAATAATTAGATACATATTTCATAAATATGCCCCGCACAATTGACCTTCTGTGCTTCATCAGCCGGATCAATTAAAAATCCTGATATTTGGGCAACAAACCATGTTGTAATTAAATTTAAAGGCGTTTAGCATGAATGCCTTGATCTGCTTAGAGATGTAAATCAATATGATGTGTTTTAATGTACTCTGACTCTTTGTGTTCCAAATCTACGGGTATTTCAAGGACCATAACAGTGATGCTACACAAAAAAAAAACATGTATGGCTCTGCCAGAGAATATCAATTCCAGGAGAAATGCAGCAATGTGAAATTAAAGGCCCATACCACTCATTTGGCATGTTTATAATGCAATAAAAAGCGTGGAGTGAATGTATGCCTCCACCAGGGAATATAGTCCCAAAAGAAGACCTGCATTTATGGTAAAATTTAAAGGACCATGACTTCATAAGGCTGTGCAACTATTAGCAGGAGAAACATCAAAATGGGGGTCGGGAGTTCAGTTTTGCTTTGTTGCTTTGGCCTTCTTGGGGCTGCCCAAGTTATGGCGTGTGACAGGCAGGTTTGGCGATAACCTTACTGACAAAGTTGTCGGGGGNGGGGGGGGGGGTGTTCAGATGCAACAGGAGTGTCGGAGTTGTACTGTTTTTAAGGCTGGGTCATCCTGCGAAACCTGGTCTTCAGAAAACTGGGCGGGCTGATCACGTCACGATGTTAACTTTTGTCTCAAATCACTGTAGGACTGTAGATCGCTCAGTGGTGCAAAGGTTTTGGAAAGATTTGTGTCTGATAGAACTTCAGGACCAATGATGATAGGTGAATCAAACAAACGTCCTAAAAAGGCCACCATACAGAGGATAAAGCTTTAGATTTAGGTAACAGCATTGCCTTTCCTGTGATGCCACCCTCCCTCTACAAATTTAACTACTAGGAGCTGAGAATGGCAACTTTGTCTCTTCATTTTTTCTTGTTTCATGGCATTTACAGCCTGAAGGGGGCACTACAGTGGACGTAGACTGGGTTTTTCTGTGTTCTGGTGGCTTTGGTCCAGCTCGGTCAGCAGGAGGGCATCATCAGCACTTCCTGTTTTGTAAACAGTGCCGTCTGTCCTTCCAAACACAATGACTTGATGCACGTCCAAAACCTTTAAACGTGTGTCCTCCTGCTCCTGCTGTGGAGACGTGCCCTTCCTCCTCCTCCTCCTCCTCCTCCACATATTTGTCTGCCATTATGTCATTATTTTCCCAAATGAATATCTAGTATTTCACTACATGCAGGAGTATATGCAGGAATATATTTTTATATTCTATCTGAGCTTTTTGAAGTTTTCCTCTGATTGTTCAGTAAGCATTAACACCCTGAGATGCATTTTTGTTATTGAAATAACAAATTTAGAGGACAGCAGGGGTATGAAGGAGTACTCTCTGAGTGACTGGGTTAGTTTTATGATTTTTTTCTCCGAGCTCTAAGACTCTTCACGGCGCTCTGCTTTGTAATTTTCCCATCCTGTTCAGATTTCAATTAGCTTGTTTTCTTTGAGGCTCCATTTTGAAACATTTAAAATGCTTTAATGTGCAAAAAAAAAAAAAAAAAAAAAAAAAAAAATCCCCAAAAAACACATGGAACCATTGCTATTCTTCCTTGCTTGAGCACTGCTGTGCACACTGAGTGAAAACAGACCTGGGAACACACATAGATGGTAAAACACGGATGCTGGTCTGCTCACTAGCCTCATGCTAGGTGGGCGTGTCTAATCAGGTTTGTAGGCAGATAAATTCATGTGTTACATGTTGACATCAACATGCAACACATGAACAGAACATGTTACAGAAGCACCAAGAATGGTTAATCAGAAACAAAATTTTAAAGGACCTTACCACTTCTTTTCCATGTTTGAGCCTAACATACTCAATTTTCATACATGTTATGTTACTAATAATCATTTAAAGGATAAAACTGTATTTCAGCTTTCCTGATATTTTGCAAAATCTCTTAATCTTTCAAAATCAAATATTCAAGTGATACACCCACCTTAAAAATCCATGTTTCTCCTGCTAATAGTTACACAGCCTTATGAAGTCACGGTCCTTTAAATTTTTCCATAAACACAGGTCTTCTTTTGGGACTATATTCCCCGGTGGAGGCATACATTCACTCCACGCTTTTTATTGAGCTTAAACACTAAAATTACATAACTTCTAAAAAAACCTGAATACACGTCTTGTTGGTGATGATGGATTACCTATCCCAAGAACGTTTACAGTATCAACAAGTTGATTTTAATAGCAGAATGAACTGAAACCAATGGAGGTCTGGAAGGTAGGAAAAACATTTTTAATTCACCATTCCAGTAGTATGCTTTGGAAATGATTGAAAGTAACATTATGTGTATGAAAATTGAATAATTTAGGTTCAAACATTCAAAATGTTGGTATGGTCCTTCAAGGCAATCCAGAACCAAAATATCTATAAATAAAGATAAAACTGACAAAAACTTGTTGGAGCAAAGGAGGAAAGATGAAAAGACGCAGCTCTCACCTTGAATCTCTCTCTCTCTCTCAGTGACAACCAAAAGCCACTCTAGACTCTGATTTAAAATGTAAAAAAAAAATCATATCAGATCAATAACAAAAACAGGCTGCTAATGAGGGCATCCATGTTGAGGCAAGACTTAGAGAAGCTTATTCATGCCTTTATTTTCAGGAGGCTGGATTAGTTTAATGGTGTTTTAACAAGTTATCAGACAGCTTCAGCTCATCCAAACTGCTGCTGCTACAGTTCTAATTAAGACCAGACAACGAAAGCACATTACTGCAGAGCTGAGATCTCTGCATAGCTTCCAGTCTGCCAAAGAATAGAGTTTAAAATGCAGCTGCTGGTTTAAAAAGCACTAAAGGATTCAGGGCCAAAATATATTTCAGAGCTTCTCTGTTACGAACCCTGCAGACGTTTAAAGGACCATACCAGCCATGCTGCATGTTTAAGCCTAATATATTCAATTTTCATACACGTAACGTTACTGACAATCATTTCCCAAAGCATACTACTGGAATGGTGAATTAAAAATGTTTTTCCTACCTTCCAGACCTCCATTGGTTTCAGTTCATTCTGCTATTAAAATCAACTTGTTGATACTTGAAACGTTCTTGGGATAGGTAATCCATCATCACCAACAAGACGTGTATTCAGGTTTTTTTTAGAAGTTATGTAATTTTAGTGTTTAAGCTCAATAAAAAGCGTGGAGTGAATGTATGCCTCCACCGGGGAATATAGTCCCAAAAGAAGACCTGCGTTTATGGAAAAATTTAAAGGACCGTGACTTCATAAGGCTGTGTAACTATTAGCAGGAGAAACATGGATTTTTAAGGTGGGTGTATCACTTGAATATTTGATTTTGAAAGATTAAGAGATTTTGCAAAATATCAGGAAAGCTGAAATATGGTTTTATCCTTTGGGAAATGATTATAACATGAAAACTGAATATATTAGGCCCAAACATGCAAAATGGTTGGCATGGTCCTTTAAGGTGGATGGTCTGCTTCCTCTTCCTCCAGTCATAACTAAACATGAGGAAGCAGCATTTAGTTTCAATGCACCAGTTATTTAGAATAAAGTTCCATAAAGTCAAAGGTCAAAGGTCAGCCAAATCATAAACTCTTTCAAATCAGGGCTGAAAACATTTCTGTTCGCCTTTCATTAAACCCAAGAGTATTTCTTTCTGCACTGTAGCTCTTTTAGCTGTCAAACTTTGAATTTCATTATTTTAAATTTAAACCTTTAAATTTAAACCTTTTTAAACTATTTGTTTTATTGATTCTACTTTATATTTTGCTTTCCTTTTCTTTATTTTCATTTTAATTCTTTTGACATATATAGAAAGCACTTTGAATTGCCTTTATGTCTGAATGGTGCTGTATAAACAAACTTACCTATAGATTTGTGTTACTGGATGCATTAAATCCTCAAGTTTGTTTAAGAGAAACTCCTATTATATTACACATAAACATGAGGGAAAGAAGCGCAATATTTTTGTGTTTAATAAACACAATATTTCCCCTTTAAAGGCACCTGAGGAGTCTATTTAAAAAGAGTGCTGAGTTTTCTGCTAATTACTGCTGTGGAGCTGCTGCCTTTAGCTACAAAAGTAAAAAACATCTCATTAGGGAGACAGAGTCAAGTCTCACTCTTTAATTTTGGCAAAATAATACAAATGTGAGAAAGAATTTATAATTAAAGGGGATTTATTGTGCTTTTCCCTCATCTTTACACTGTAATATAGAAGGAGTTTGTGTCAAAACCTGAGGCTGATGCCTGTAAATGCATCCAGTGAGACAAACCCATTGGTCCTGATTGGCGCTGAAAGCTTCTTTCTGATTGGTCCTTTAACTTCTGGAACATACTGATGTCAAGATGTAACATTTGGAGACGTCAGACCTTAAAAGATCTTACCAGCCATTTTGCATGTTTGAGCCTGATATATTCAATTTTCATGCATGTTACATTACTGACAATCATTTCCCAAAGGATAAAACTGTATTTCAGCTTTCCTGATATTTTGCAAAATCTCTTCATCTTTCAAAATCAAATATTCAAGCGATACACCCACCTTAAAAATCCATGTTTCTCCTGCTAATAGTTACGCAGCCTTATGAAGTCACAGTCCTTTAAATTTTAATTGAAACCATGGCAGTCTGGAAGGTAGGAAAAACATTTTAATTCACCGTTCCAGTAGTATGCTTTAGGAAATGATTGACAGTAATGTTATGTGTATGAAAATTGGATATATTGGGCTCAAACATGCAAAATGGCCGGTATGGTCCTTTAAAGATGCTGTGTCTGTCATCAAACATGGATGTCATTGTTTTTTTTGTTTTTTTTAATTAAAGCTTGGGGGATCAGTTGGTGTGTTTCCATCCAGATGTTTAGCACATTTAATGCACATTTCTGAATATTTGATTAAAGGAAATGTGAATGGATGCGCGTTTCTATCAACTACGTTATGCAAATTAGCTCGGAGGGAGATTTAATTCTACATAAACAAATGTCCATGATCATGGAGAGCTTAAATGAAACCCTTGGTGTTAGAAGAAGACTTATTACAGTCCTTAACCAGTTATACACGCCCTTATTAAATGCAGCCAAGAGATTCTGGAGAGCATGTTGCCATGGCGATCTAGAAGCTGCCACTTGTGCTGAGTACGAGATGGTGGGTGAAACTTTTGGTATGAATTAAAATCGTCCATCGCTGTAGACACGGTGTTCAAGCCATTCATGAGAAACTAACGAACTGGAACATCAAGTCACATGACCTGGCAGAGAAACAACAAATAATAAGACATCATGTTCCCAAAGTGTACGGACGCATGATGGCACTCTCGTCCCACTTCTTCCTGCAGCAGACGGGTATCAGGACTTCGTAAACAGAAAGGGCCGGCCATCCATCATTCTGCAGGCGCTTGTTGATGACCACCTGCTCTTCTGAGATGTGTGTGTGTGTGTGTGTGTGTGTGTGTGTGTGTGTGTGTGGGCTCATCAGGCAGCCCACATCGCGTCATCATTTAATGTGAATAAACTGTTTCCATCAGCTTTAAAGAACCATACCACCCATTTTGCAGGTTTGAGCCTAATACGTTCAGTTTTCATACGTTACGTTACTGACAATCATTTCCAAAGGATAAAACCGTATTTCAGTTTTCCTGATATTTTGCAAAATCTCTTAATCTTTCAAAATCAAATATTCAAGTGATACACCCACCTTAAAAATCCATGTTTCTCCTGCTAATAGTTACACAGCCTTATGAAGTCACGGTCCTTTAAATTTTTCCATAAACACAGGTCTTCTTTTGGGACTATCACATATACTCAAGTATAAGCTGAGTTTTTATTACTAAATTTCACAAAGCAAATCAGAGGCTGGCTTATACACGAGAAATTCAAATTTGATCCCAGAGAAGGAAATTTCCAGGGGTGGAAATACTACCCATTACCACTACCCATGGAAAATAGTTTAAATCATACCTTAGAATGAGATATTTCCTGACTAAACATCTTATCCAGCACATTTTGCGGCAGCCAGTAAGAGCTGCTGTGATTGGTCAGTTACGGTAATCAGCTGCTGAAATAAATATCATGTTTACTGGTACCAGTGTTAGAGCCATTTCTTGATTAATTATCAAATGTTTAAAATATTTAATTTGGGAAAAGTGAAAATTTTGGGAAAAGTGAAATCAAGTTATTACTTTTGAATATTTATATCATACCTGATTGATTAGGTGATGACTGCCGGCTGCTTCATGGAGGAGGAGACATACTGTGACAATACTCAGAAAAACGCTAAACAAATAAATTGATGGAACAACATCAGGGGGTCGGCTGATACACGGGTTTCTTTAAAAATCTAAATTTCAGGTCAAAATCAGGGGGTTGACTTGTACACGAGATCGGCTTATACTCGAGTATGTACGATATGTTCCCTGGTGGAGACATGCATTCAGTCTGCGCTTTTTATTGTGCTTAAATGCTAAAATTACATAACTTCAAAAAAACCCTGAATACACGTCTTGTTGGTGATGATGGATTACCTATCCCAAGAACGTTTCAAGTATCAACAAGTTGATTTTAATAGCAGAATGAACTGAAACCAATGGAGGTCTGGAAGGTAGGAAAAACATTTTTAATTCACCGTTGCAGTAGTATGCTTTGGGAAATGATTGTCAGTAATGTAACATATATGAAAATTGAAGGCTCACACATTTGCAAAATGGGTGGTATGGTCCTTTAATCACATTTTGACTTCTGCGAAACATCAGCTAATCCACCTCAACCAAGCTAATACATTTTTTTCATGTGAATTTCGGAGTTAATGTGAATTTCCTGTGTTTCTTATGCACATATTCAAAATTTGTATAAAAACAGGCAGATGGAAATGCAGCTACTACTTCACCTTAGCTCAGACGAGGTTTAAACAGGCCTCTGTGCCATCAAAGGAGGTGACGATCTGTTGCTTTGTTTGCATCGAGCTATTTTCACCTTTACTGAAAGAACTCTGTGTGGAACAAACCATCCTGACTTCAGCGCTTATTCACGGCGTTCAGTCCACAGAGAGCAGCGGAACTCACCCAGATAAAAGAACGAAGAGGTGCAAGGGTACAGAGAGGAGATTACAAAAGATAATTACCTTTCCTCACATCCTGTTTCCTCTGTGACATCTGCTTTTCTTCTCCATCACCCCTCTTACATATGACTTCAGCTGCATGAGACTGAAAAAAATTGAAAACCAAGCCAGTTCCAGTAAGTTTGAGATTTGAAGGTTAAAACACACACACACACACACACACACACACACACGTACAAATTTGAGTGTTCCAGGAGGATTCTGTGTTTCTGTCTCCATCCTGTATCTGTTATTAAGAGTAGAGTAAAACATTTTGATCAAAGCCGTCATGTGTGGATGGTGAACTCTGCTCTCCTTTCATCTAAATGCATCTGTCTGAGTGAGGAAGTGTGCAGGGGGTCAAAGGTCAGAGGTCTTTACTTCTGTGATCTGCTGCCTGGTCTGTGTGTTCCTCCCTGTTCTTCCTGGTTTCAGGGTCATGTTTGTACTCTAAGGTTGCGTTCGCTGTACCTTGGAACTGGGAAGTCAGAACTCGGAATGAAGTTTATGACCACCGTGCCTTCGAGTTAAACAAAGCGGGAGACAACATGGAAACTTCATGAAAACTCTTGCTCTTGGACCTGAGGAAGCTACGTTTTAATATTTATGAGCTATTTACCATTTCAAAACAGATACTACAATGCCAGTGTTATTTTTTAACCAGTTACTGTGTCCGAATGATTTAAAGAAAATGCTTCTAAACGTTCATTTGTAAACAGAGAATGTGAAATGTGAGCAGCCATATTGAATCAATGCTGAACTCTGGGTTGGTAAAGCTTGTCCAACTTTCCGAGTCGGAATTCTGAGTTGAGAGGGTATATCCTTGGAGTTTTCCCAGTCGGAAGTTGAAAATTGCTAGTCCTGAGTTCACAACGAACGCAGCATAAAAGCCTAAAAGATGACTCCTGATAAGAAGGTTGCTGGTTCAACAGATTGAAAGCCCAGCAGAAATCAGGACATTGAAGTGACCCAATTCTGTTATTTTTTTCCCTCATGCTTGACAATCAATCAATCAATCAGAGCTTTATAGTCAAACCATCCATGTACAAGTACACAGACGGGATGAAATGCTGTTTCTCCAGGACCTCCTGGTGCTACATTTAACATAGCACACGTAGACAAGAAGTGCTACATTTAATGTAGCGCACGTAGACAAGAAGCGCTACATTTAACATAGCACATGTAGACAAGAAGCGCTACATTTAACGTAGCGCACGTAAACAAGAAGCGCAACATTTAACGTAGCGCACGAAAACAAGAAGCACAACATTTAACATAGCGCACAGACAAGAAGCGCAACATTTAACGTAGCGCACGTAAACAAGAAGCGCTACATTTAACGTAGCGCACGTAGACAAGAAGCGCAACATTTAACGTAGCGCACGTAGACAAGAAGCGCTACATTTAGCATACCACACGTAGACAAGAAGCGCTATATTTAACCTAGCGCACATAGACAAGTGCAGTAACAAGACAAAGAGCATAGACAGAATAAAAACACGTTTACTGTACTGCAGTAAGAGTAAAAGTCTGTGTAAAGAGTTCACAATTCCATAAAGTTCCATAGAGTGGTGTCATGGATTTTGGCATGTGCAAAGAGTGAACTGTGAACATATAAACAAGAAGATTAGTGCACACGATCTGACTTTCAAAGATGTCTGTACAGTATCTTGAAGTCATTAAGTTGTTGTGGTTTGTAATAACTAACAGGAAGTCACAGATTACAAGATCTTTCATCAGAAGGAATCCACGAGTCTGTCTGCACTCCGAATTACATTCAGTCACAAAATCGTGAGAAATGACTTGGAAAATGACGGAAAAAGACCACATGGGGTCCAGGATGTCCTTTTTTTCCCCAAAAAGGCACATTCGCAAGAAGTTCGCAATCCACTTTGTTTGTGCAAAGACCTGCAGTGACAATAAACCAGCAAGAAAAAGGAAAGAATACAGAGCTCACTAAGGATTTGTTGACTCCTCCTCCTTATGCTATCTTGAGCTCTGATTGGCTGTAGCTCTTTTGCTTATGTCACAACACACGTCACACTGCAGGATTTGAACTCCATGGCAGATATTTAGTCTGATATAAATCTCTCAGGTGTCTGTCATACATCAATACGTCTCTGTGAATGATAGTAATACCATGTTACCTCTGATCTGAGTTTTTGTCGGCAGCAAACATCCAAAATCGGCTAAAATCATGCCTGAACTCCACGTAGAAAGCACGTGGAATCTGATTTTGTCCGATCCATTTTCTTCCATGTTCATATTCATACATAAAGCTATGTGTCAGATATCTGCTGGTATGAATGTCTTCTAAACACACAGATCGGACACAGATGTTCCTTCCTTCCTTCCTTCCTTCCTTCCTTCCTTTGGAGGTTTTAAAACTGTGGATCTCCGGATAACAAATCACGATGATAATAGCGAATGACTAAATGACAAAACCAGCTTGGATTAACAGAAATTTACAGAAACATGTTATCCTGAGATAATGAGAAGTTGCGATCATAAAAATCAGTGATTGATATCTTAAGGAGTTAGAGAAATCTTAGAATAATGAACTAAAAAAATCACATCTTTGAAAGGTCTGTAATATCTTTCTTAATTTCCAAGCTATAATAGCATGTTGTAAGAGCTGCGTTTTACTGAAGTCATATGCATACTGTAACATTCAGCCCTTCATTTTGGTTTCGCACAGAGAGTCGTGATGATGATGAAAGAATGAATTATTCCTGAAGTAATAAATTTAAAATTTCTGTTCCTGTATTAAAGAGAACATTCGGGAAAGAAAGGAGAGCAGAGGTTAGAAAGCTGGGAGTATTTTTAGGTTTATATTTTTAGTGCAAGAAGAGGAGAATAGGGGATGAGAACACACACACACACACACACACAGTGAAGCGATGTGGTTTCGGTTCAGCAAGTGAGTATAAACCAGCACTGAGGGATTTCTGGGCTAGGTATGTATCAGCAGAGTGTTTTTAGCCGGGTTGTCTGCTTGTTTTCCGTGGTTTCACCGTTCACTTCCTGCCCAAAGGTTACTAAAGCCTGAAACAATAGAAGCGGTGGGACGGCACCAGCAGGATGGAGGAATGTCATTACGCCCCTGGAGACTTCCTGCGGGTCGGACACCCAAGTCTCAGCTTTGGGAAGAAGCCAAAAAAACATTCAGCCTCAGATCCGAATACGACAAACTTTATTCTGAAAGCATACAGCTAAATTTGTAGTTCATGAATGTGCGAGCAGCCACAGAGGCAGAAACGCATCAGGACAGTATCATGAAAACTTACCTTTGGACATTTTTCAGCATTTAGAAGTAGCGAAAGTTAACATTTTTACCTGTTTTTTTCTTTTCTTTTTTTTTTTAAGCTAAAGTAAAATTTGGATTCTGTCTAAACCAGCCATAAGCTGGTTTACAAGTGAAAACACATCCAGGCTCTTAGATAAGAAAAGAAAAGATAGATTTGGTTAAAATTTTATTTATCAAGGTTTACATATCTGCTGATTCATCACTCTCAGCTCCTCTTTTACAGCATATTCAGCTTTGTTATTTTCCCTCATGTTTGTCAAAACTCAAGGTTGATGCCTACAGAAATGTATCCAATAAGACAAAGCCATAGTTTTCCTGAATTTCCTTGAAAGCTTCTTTTCGATTAGATCTTTACTTCTGTAACATCTTAACATCAGCGTGAATTTAGGCCGCCAATATTTCTGGTTAGACATGCCCACCATGTACGAGGCTAGCAAGGTGGTGTTTGACCAGCATACAGACCCGATGCAGAGTGGGCTTTTCAGGAGGTGGCCTTTAAGAGACGGTGTCTTAAACTGCCTGTTTTCACTCAGTGTGCAGAGTGGTGTTGCAGCGAGGAAGAGAATAAGTGTTTTTTTTTTTTTTTTTTTTNTTTTTTTTTTTTTTTTTTGCACTTTAAAACATCAAAATGTTTCAAAATAGACTGTAAATGTAAAAAAGAAAACGGAATATAATGTAAGTTAATGTATGGAGTTGTTTCTTCCTGCTGTTATTTTGCTCCTACTACCTGACGTTCAGATTCTCCGAACGCTAAATACTAACTCTGGATTCATATGTTAACGAGTGGTAGATGGAAAACTGGATCTTCTGTTCTTTTCAATGAGAGGACGGTGGACAACTCCACCAGCTATAAGCTGGTTTACAGCTTATAGCTGGTGGTATCACTTTTCTTAGATAAGAAAAGAAAACATAGATTTCGTTAAAATTTTATTAGTCAAGGTCACATATCTGCTGATAAATCATTCTCAGCTCTTCTTTTACAGCATATTCTACTTTGTTATTTTCTCTCATGTTTGTCAGAACTCAAGGTTGATGCCTACAGAAATGTATCTGATGTATGGCGGTGAGAGCCGCACGGCCAGACACAATGCCCTGGCAAAAGTTACAGTTTTCCAACTTTATCCGCTTATCGTAGCTGCAATGACGTGCCGGATGTTGATTTATTCTCACGTCAAAGATGGACAGCGAGAAGACTTGTTCATTTGGCACAGATGCACCCAATTTTCAAGAAAAAGTTTGAAATCTCCCCTGAATCTCTCTTCATCATCCTCAGTTCTTAAATTAGCTGCTGGAATTCTCCCAGCAGTTTGCGCTCATGTAAAACAGGATGAACACACCTTTTCTGCCGGTTCTTTAAACGAGCATATTAAACAGCCAGAGCTTTCCTGTTTTTATGTAACATTGTGCAAAATGCTAAAATGCTACAGCATCCTCTAATACTGAATTTAGATCCCACCAATTACCTTGGCAACGGTTCCACATCTACCGTCGCTGTCTGCTGCTACCACTGAAAAAGGTATGGATACGGGGGCGGAGCCAGCTATGGCGGGANCCGTCGCTGTCT
Organism: Lucifuga dentata; assembly: GCA_014773175.1. Classification (NCBI taxonomy): domain Eukaryota; kingdom Metazoa; phylum Chordata; class Actinopteri; order Ophidiiformes; family Bythitidae; genus Lucifuga; species Lucifuga dentata. Next base: position 26,659 of record VXCM01005419.1, read on the forward strand.
GCTGCTACCACTGAAAAAGGTATGGATACGGGGGCGGAGCCAGCTATGGCGGGACTGCCATGTTCACAAGTTCACTGAAAACTGTCTGATGTCTCCATATAGATCCAACAAATGTAAAACTTCTTCATCTCTCCACTGACCCCCGTCGCTGTTGTTGCGCTCCTCCATATTTATTTTTATGTGGCTGCTATGAAGTGCCGACACTGAATGAGGACGAGATGCGATATGCGCGGAGAAGTGAGATGTTAAAAAATCCACATGAAATCCAATCTGAGTGGCCAGATAGCAGTCGCATAGCTAGAGATCAGATATGGATCAGATCTAGGACCACATATGCAAGGGGTCCAGATCTGATATGAAAACATCAGATTTAGTTTGTTCACACTGCTGTGAAAAAATCAGATCTGAGTCACATGGAGGCAAAAAAAAATTGGATCTGAATGAACCGTGTAATGTGGATGTAGCCTGAGCTTTCAAGAAGAATTAGTAACCAAGAGCACATTATGTCATTATGTAGCCACTCTGGCTACAAATGATTAATAATGAAGGCATCTATGGAACACCAAATGCGCCAAAATTAAATAAATAAAAACGACATTATGAAATAAATAACTCTATGCAAAAATCATTTTTATCATGAAATCTTATTTCATAATAACACTTTTATTTCATAATGCCCCATTTTTAAGTCTGTTTTTTATTTCACAACACCGTTTTTATTTCATAATAACACTTTTATTTCATAATGCCATGTTTTTCTAGTCTCTTTTATTTCACAGCACCATATTTCATAATGGCACATTTCATTACGAGACTTCATCATGAGATTTGAGGGCCAGTGGGCGTGGCCTTACGCTGATCATTTGTTCCTGGTTCCAGACAAGGCAGACAAGTCAAAACTTTATACTACAACTATTAAACTGTTGCCAAATTAAGTTTTGAGGTTTTTTTTTTCATGTGACAAAACTTAGAATCAGAATATGTGGTCGAATCAAAAATTGGTTTGGTTTCTCTCTCTCTCTCTCTCTCTCTCTCTCTCTCTCACACTAACACACAAATCAGGTGTTAAAATTCTAATATTCATTCATTTATTTGAAAGTTTTTAATTTAATTTAATTATTTGACCAGTTTTTAATTCAGCATTATTTTAATCAGTCGACTATATAGTATTGTAATTGTAAGCAGCTACTTTCTCGCATGAAAAAACCTCAAAACTTAATTTGGCAACAGTTTAATATTTGTAGTATAAAGTTTTGACTTGTCTGTCTTGTCTGGAACCAGGAACAAACGATCAGCTTAAAGCCACGCCCACTGGCCCTCAAATCTCATGATGGAGTCTCGTCATGAAATAAGACATTATAAAATACGTGATATGAAATAAAAGAGACACTTTTGAACAACAGGGCATTATGAAATAAAAGTGTTATTGTGAAATAAAAACGGTGTTGTGAAATAAAAAAGAGACTTAAAAATGGGGCATTATGAAATAAGATTTCATGATAAAAAATGATTTTTGCATAGAGTTATTTATTTCATAACGTGTTTATTTATTTAATGTTGGCGCATTTGGCGTTCCATAGGCATCAGTCTGTATTAGTGCAGCACTCACTCTAGTTGTGTTCCAACTCCCTGCTGATGTGTTTTAACATTCTATTCAGTAGCTGCTGTCTGCCTTCTCCCACATCATTTAGGATTAATGTGCTACACAGTATGCTCATGCTAAATCTGAGGGTGGCCTCAGACTTTACCTTACCTGTGGTATGTGGAGAAATCATTCTGTTAAAACCACCACAGTAAGTTTCTGATATGAGCTGAAGCACAAAGGTTATTTCTGTACCTGTGAAAAATGTGAATATATGACTGTGTGCTTCAGGTTTCTGTGAGAGGAAAAAAAAAAAAAAAAAAAAAGTTTGAAAAGAAACACTGATTTTGTCAGTCTGACAAGCCTGGATTTTTTTATTTATTTATTTTTTTAAGTTTAAATATGACGATGCTCTCAGAGGAAGCTTTTACAGCAGGCGCACACACACACACACACACACACACACACACACACACACAGCTGTCTGGTAAAGCCCACTGATGTCTCCATTGACAGATGTGTGGGTGTGATCTGTGGTGGTGGAGCTGGCCTCCAGCCTGTCTGAGTCACACGGCGACCATGTCTGCTCCCCGAACCGTCATCAATCCTTCTTCCAAATCCAGTCGATCAACAGCATCCTCACACACACACACACACACACACACACACACACACACACAGAGAAAGGACTAATTTCACACTGAGAGGAAACAATAAAAATGGAGCAGCTACAGGCTACAGTGTCCTAACTGGATTATAAATATGGCTATCAATTCTAACGAGTCCTGCTGAGGCGGCTCAGGGTTCGAGTCAATATTATGTCAACTCGCTGCTGTTTCTGTCGTTCTAATGATTGTCAAACTTAATTACAATTTAAAAGTCAGAATGTCCACGTTTGCAGACAAAACTATTGTAATGGGTAACAAGTCCTGTCTCAGTCTTGAGAAATGCAAAAGACGAACGGACAAACGTGCCCTTTGATCCTCAGTGCCTCGTTTGCCATTTAGATGGTTTATTGGTGTGTTTAGGTGATCTTTATCAACTCGTAAAGTGAGTAAATATGTGACTGCAGGTAGTCATTGATTGGTGGTAAATATAAACCAGCCAATGAAAAAGCTGCTGTAAATAAAGTTCTAGTTGTCAGTTTGGACATGTTGTTAATCACAGAACATGACAGAAAAATGGAAGTTATGTTGATATATTTTACGTTTGCCATGATTGAAAGTGAAACATACAGCTCATATTGTAAACTCAGATGGCACAGGAATTTTCCAAGTTTTCTGCTGGAATATTTGAGGGCAACAGCCTGTTGAGGAACTTTGAAATATTTGAATTAAAGGACCATACCAACGATCCTGCATTTTTCCACCCTACCTAACCAGACTGTCATTGGTGTCCGTTCATTCCAGTCAACATTAAAATCAACTTGTAGAGATTTAAAACACGCTTGAGATGCTTAATCCATCACAGCGAACAAGATGACTATTAGGGTTTGTGTCAAAGTTACTTTATTTTTAACCAGTTCAACACAGAGCTGCACGGAAGATGATGTATGTCTCCGCTAGGAAACATAGTTCCAGGAGAAGACGGCTTTTACCGAGAAATTAAAACGATCGTACCTTCTATAAAAGTCTTACAAGGTGAAACTTTGAATTTTAAGCTGGTCTTATCACCTGAACATTTGATTTTGAAAGATTAAAGGATTTGAAAAAAATAACAGGAAAACCAAAATACTGTTTTGTGGATGGGAAATTGGTTGTCAGTAATGTAATATAAACATGTATGTTGTATATGTTGGGCTCAAACATGCATGATCACCGGTATGATCCTTTAACAAGGTGTGCCTGAAGGCACCATCAGTTTTTGGAGTCTGTGAGGTTTGTCTTATTTCAGGAGGATCAGATTCTGCAACAGTCTTATTAGTCGGTCGTCTTGTCATGTCAGTCTGTCTCACTTAAACGTGTTAAAAAAAATACCTGGATCTTCATGGAAGCGGCTAAATGCCATGAAAGGCCTTGTTTATTGTTTGTTGCTCAATAAAAAAAAACAGATCACATGACGCTGGATTGTTTAAATTGGAGCTTGTAGCGTTATTAGCCATCACTGAAAGTAGCTTTCTGTCTGTCTCTCTGCAGTGGTGTTCGTCTGCTGCTCTCCAGATGTCTTCAGGAAGTTGATGGTTCACTTTCGACGTGCAAATATTCCTCATGAGCAGTATGTCTTCCTGTACATCGACGTGTTCGGAGAGAGCCTGAACTCTGAGCACAGGCAGCCGTGGGCCCGAGGGGACGAGGACGACGCCATTGCCAAAGAGGCCTTTCAGGTACANGAGCACAGGCAGCCGTGGGCCCGAGGGGACGAGGACGACGCCATCGCCAAAGAGGCCTTTCAGGTACATGAAGCAGAAGCAGTTCACCAAACCGATGATTTGTTCTCCATGCAAACGCAGCGGGACATGAGCTGCTGATTACACAAAACGATCTGGACTTGAACTCTCTCTATATGCTAATTTTTAGCCATGTTAGCCGTGCGGCTGTAGTGGCGTGACATCAGTCTAGTCAACATTTTAGTCCACAGTGAAATATCTCCTCAACTATTGATTGCAATTACATTTGGGTCAAACACAAGAACAAGAAAGACCCCCAATTTTTCATTTAGCACCAACATGTCTAAATCTGCATTGTCATGCTGATGTGGATATACACTTTAATTTCACTTTAATTTCACTTTCATACACTAAACTGACTTTATTCTCTGCTGACCCTGAACACACAGACACACACACAAACACACACACACACCACCATCCATTTCCCAGACCAATTACTGTGTGCTTTCCTGAGTTCCCAGTATTTGTCTGAGGTGTTAAAGAGCGCCGTCGGATGGATGAGAAGACAAATTGGCTCTGATTTTCTCCTCCACTTCTCCTCCTCTTTCTGTTTTTCTTATTCTCATTGCAGTGAAGTACTTTCATTTCCTGTCTCCTCCTCCACACGGAGTCAGAGACGGCAGGAGACATGATGAACTGTGTAAAAGTCTTTGCCACCCTGGAGTCTCTCTGTAAATTCTGTCTCAGGGTTTAAACCTACGTGGTTTAGCCCAGCTGAATCAGACAGGTGTTTGTGTTTAGACAGGTGTTTGGATTCAGACAGGTGTTTGGGTTTACACAGGTGTTTGTGTTCTGACAGGTGTTTGGGTTTACACAGGTGTTTGTGTTCTGACAGGTGTTTGGGTTTACACAGGTGTTTGGGTTCAGACAGGTGTTTGTGTTTACCCAGGTGTTTGCAGACAGGTTTTTGGGTTTACACAGGTGTTTGGGTTTGGGTTCAGACAGGTGTTTGGGTTTACACAGGTGTTTGTGTTTAAACAGGTAATGTTTGGGTATACACAGGTGTTTGTGTTTAAACAGGTGTTTGGGTTCAGACAGGTGTTTGGGTTTACACAGGTGTTTGGGTTCAGACAGGTGTTTGGGTTTACACAGGTGTTTGGGTTCAGACAAGTGTTTGTGTTTAGACAGGTGTTTGGGTTTAGACAGGTGTTTGGGTTCAGACAGGTGTTTGGGTTTACACAGGTGTTTGGGTTCAGACAGGTTCAGGTTTAGACAGGTGTTTGGGTTTAGACGTATTTTGGTTCAGACAGGCATCATTTCTCCCCTCGTGATGATTCGTTCAGCCAGGTACGAACACGGCAATTGTAATTAGGTGCGAACTAAAACAAGAGGCAGAGCAAATGCCAACAGGCTAGAATTTTTTGTTTTGGTCATTTTCAAAAGTCTCCTGCACAGAAAATGTAAAAACTTCAGCAAATACCTTGAAATGTGAGAGAATACTTCAAACAAAGAGCAGCTTTTACATTTTATAAGCTAAAATCCCTCAGTGCAGTTTTTAGTTCCACCCTCAGATTTACACTAAGAACTGCAGCCATCTGTTAGTACATTTACATGCATGTCAAAACTTCAATTATACGCAAATTAAGGCAATAAATTGAATTTTTTCTAACATCACCATAATTAGAGTGAAATTGGCATAAATTAGAGTAAACTTACTCTGAGTAACAAACCTAGATTATGCGATTGCAAATCAATTTATTCAGGCATGGAAATGTTAAAATGCACTTCCATGTGCATCTCCTCACCTGACAGATTCGCAATATACTCTGATTACACAACACGTCACGTGTATCAAGATTGTTTTTTGATTTGTTTTTTTTGTCATCGTGCAAATACAATTAAATTAGGATAGCAGCAATCTGTGTAAGCTGCAAAACAAAAAAAAAAGATACCTAAAATCAAAGATACACAAAGAAGGTAAAAAAAAGCTGTTTAAAAAGACCATAAGTCCATAAAAAAGATAAATGTATAAAAACTGGAGGCTGGAGGTGCACTACCGCTCAAACGTTTAGAATCACTTGTCATTTAAGTTGTTCTTAATGTTTTATTTAATAATAGTTTTTTTTTAATTTTTGAGACTAACACCAAAATGTATTGTAAGATGTTTAAGTTATTTAGTATTTCAAGTATTTGGGGGAAAAAAGTTTTTAAATGATAAATAACACTAGTTGAACAAAAACTTGTGCATGGGGTGCTTCAGGTATTCATCTTCCACTCGTGCTCTTGGAGGGGATTACCATCAATCAGACATATGGATTTCCTCAACCACAGCGATGTCTGTTGTATCAAAAAAATATATAAATAAATAAATAAATAGTTCCAGGCACTGTGTAGATCTCCTTTTAGTAAAAAAGCCTTTATTTTTGATGGGCTTACAGGATTAACACAATAAAAAGCACTGAGCATATCAGCTCTTTGCCTGCATCAGAGTACTCTGCGAGCCAGAGTGGATTGGCCTAATTATAAGATGTTTGACATCTCTGCCACAGTGAAGATTCACAGAATTTTCCAGGTGAACAAGAAATGCCCTACACATCCTCAAGATTGAGCCAAGAATGATATTGCACAAACAACTGTAATAATAGTAATATAATATATTATATTATATAATATATAATAACAGTATTTTAGTGATTTCTCATGGTGAGATTTAATCTCTCTTTGTAAATATTCAGCATCAGTTTCTAGAGCGTCAGGGAATAATCTAGAATTTCCTAATAATCTCTAGAACCACATACAGCTTCTCTACATGAATCTGGAATCATCTTCAACTCATGTCCGGATTCTGGACAATTGCAAAATGTCTTAATGTTTTACAGCTTCTTGCAAATCTAACTATAAAGACAGTTTCTTCGTCTGTCTGTGGCACCAACATCTCTAGAACCCAGCACTGTATGAAGCTGATATTCAGCAGGTTTGTTGTGGTCAGGACCCAAGGATGTGCAGTGTCACATGTGAAGTTGTTTGGATGAGCGGTTCTAGAATTGAGCTGTGCTGGTAAAAAGTAGTTTGCATGACAGGATACTCTCCGGTCCAGTGGCATGGTCTCAACCCAACCCCGTACAGCAAACAAAGCTAGCTCACAAGGATGTGTAGAACTAAATTATAGCAGGCTGTGGCGTGCACCATGAAGTCTGGCCCATTTTGAACGGATACTGCACTAGTTATTTTAAACCTCTGTAGGTGCGTAATATTAACAGACAGTAGAATTATTTTATACATGCATATGAAACAAAACTAGTTTTACATGACTGGAAACATTGATTATGTGAAAATCACTAGTGATTCCAAACTTTTGAGCGGTTGTTCATATGCAGCAAACCACAATCCTTTCAATTCTGTCCATGCATTTTTCTTGCACACATTTTCTCTAATTCGCAGTACAGAAAGTAAAACAACAGTATAGTGTGCATGTAAGCATATCAGTTCATATCTACAGCAGAACACATTTACAACACATGCTGAAAAGGTAATGGGTTCATACTGGTGGTCATACTGGTCATGCTGCTGTTGTGTAAGTTGGTGCAGGTGGAGGCAGAGCGGTGAAGCCTATCTGGGTAAATAAAAAAGCTGAAATAAGACGAAGGATGAAGAGGTGGTGATGTGGATGATTGCTCACCGAAAACAAAGCCATCAGAGGGAGTCAAACCAAATAACGTGTGTCTGTTTGGAGAGGCAGCAGGTTCACAGAGTGAAAGAACATTCAGCCATTTTCCCACAGGAAAGAAATTCCCTCCAGCTTGAGTTCAAAGACACTCCGCAGGCTTCTGCACAGGCTTCTGCAAGAACTCAACTCTTCAGTATTCAAGAGGGAAAAACTTTACTCTTTGTGTTAGAATGAACTGTGTTAGAGTGTGAACATATGCTACTATTTTGTATGTTCCTATTTTTCATTTAGGGTTTATTTGAACCTTTGCAATACTTTTATGTGCAAAAAAAACCAACCAAAAAAAAAAAAAAANAAAAAAAAAAAAAAACAAAACAATTTTACTGCTTTCTAACTGCTCTCCCTTGCTGTATCACTACTGTGCACACTCACTGCAAACATGCTGCTTTAGCTACCGTCTCTTTAAGGCCCTGCTCCCAACAACACCACTCTGCTCCAGGGGTGGGAAAAAAATAGATTTTTCGATTGACTGCGATTCAAAATTAAACGATTCAGATATCGATTCATAAAATAAAAAATGGACCTTTTAAATTTTTAATTTAATGTTTAAGTTCTGCGGACATAATGTGACTACTCTACTATGGAAAGTGTAGAAGACCAAGCTTGTATTAAAAACAACATGGTGGCTGTGACTCTGACATCTTCCAGGTTTAGGTCAGATGTTTGGACTCATTTTAGCTTTCAAAGCTAAAGGACACAAACAAGCCTGTCAAAAGTAAAATATGTAACTCAGAAGTAAAATTTTGTAGCAACATGATGAACTCATGGAACCTCTTGAAGAGGCGTCACGCCGCCGCCGTGATGTCTGCAGCACGACACCTGAATGAAGACAGATGACGCAGAAAATGCATCAGCCTGCAAGCTGTATCTGCCTCACCTCCAGCCAAAAAAATAAGCCAGTCCTTACTACTTTTATATGGAGGATATGCGTCCTTACAGTGTCGATGTCGCCATGACAACGGCGGATTTAGGAACACACTTCAAATGCTGGAATCTCAGAACGGCTGAGCAACACGACAACATATTAGTGAGGCAGCTACACAAAGCTTCATGTGGAGGTCAAAGAGCATCACAGCCTCTCTACAGTCACCCAAAGGTCAAANCTACACAAAGCTTCATGTGGAGGTCAAAGAGCATCACAGCCTCTCTACAGTCACCCAAAGGTCAAAAGTTAACCTGAACCTGTTTCTTTTAATACACTCAGAATATATATTCTGAAAGAATATAGAACATATATTCTGAAAGAATATATGTTCTTCACTTTTTAATACAATAATGTAATTTTGTAACATAACCTAACAAAAAATTTCCAGGATTTAATTGGAAAATCCTGGATCGAATCAAATTGAGTGTTTGGAATCGATTTCCAGCCCTCCTCTGCTCTGATTGGCCAGCTGTGTCAGGTCTAAGCTGGCAAAACCCATCGACTGAGAAACATGGATACTAACAGGACCAGGACATCAAACCAGGTGTTTAATTCACAGGTGTTACATTATGATGACATCGTGTTCCAGAAGTAAAGGACCAATCAAAAACAAAGCTTTCAGGGTAGTTCAGGACCTGTGGGTTTTTCTGACTGCATGCATTTCTGTCAGTGCAAACCAAACACCTACTGTAGTACACTGTTTACACGATGGAGCAGAACTAAAAGCTGAATATGTTTTTTAATTATTTAAGAGAATATTGAACCATTTTTTGTGTGTTTTCAGAGTGTGAAGATCCTGACGTACAGGGAGCCTCAGAATCCAGAGTACAGACAGTTTGTGCACAAACTGAAGGCCGACGCCAACAAAATGTTCAACTACACTATAGAGGACTCACTGGTGAGAGGGTGTGTGTGTGTGTGTTTTATAGATCTTATGCAATGATGGAAGAAGTACTCAGATCTTTCATTTAAGTAAAATTAGAGAAAATGCTGCATTACAAATTCTATATTCACAAATTTGGCTACTAAGAAGTAAAATGTTATTTTCAGGAAAGTATTCAAGTATCACACGTTAAAATACTCTTTTCATCTTCTCAGGCCAAAACTCATATCTCCAGTTTTGGGGGATTTTCATGTTTTTATAGTAGTTGTAGAAGGAAAATAATAATAGCAAGGCACAAAAATAAAGGAGCATTCTGACCGTGCATGTTTGAGTCCAGTATATACAATCCACATACATGTTACATCATTTACAACCAGTTTCCCAAAATATACTACTTCAGCGGAAAATTTTAGAATTGCTTTTCCTACCTTCCAGACTGTCACTGGCTTCAGTTCATTCCAGTAGCTATAAAAATAAACTTGTAGAGACTTGAAACACGCTTGAGATACATAATCCGTCACAGCAAACAACACGTTTATTAGGGTTTTTTTGCTGAAATAACTTTATTTAACTGATCCAGCATGGACGCAATGTACGTCTTTGCCAGAGAATATTGTCCCAACAGAAGATGGCTTTTACCGAGAAATTAAAACAATCATGACTTCTAAAATTGTGCGCAAGTTTTTGTGAAATTTAAGGTGGATGTATCTTCTGAACATTTGATTTTGAAAGATTAGGGGATTTGAAAAAATAATGGGAAAACTAAAATATGGTTTTATGTTTTGAAAATTGATTGTCGATAATGTAATATACGTACGTATATTAGGCTCAAACGTACACGATCACCGGTATGGTCCTTTAATGTGAAATAAAGTTGTTATTGCAAATTCATGAAGCAAATAGGCTGCCAGCAGCTGCTAAATCCACCAATATATCCAAACTTATTACGTGTGTGTGTATGTGTGTGTGTGTGTGTGTGTGTGTGTGTGTGTGTGTGTGTGTGTGGCAGGCAGATTGTTTGGCAGCTTTGTGAAGCTGGTTAATCAGCAGCAGACAGACAGCTGAGAGAAACTAATGTGATTAACAAAACAGAGAGCTACACGCAAACACGTACGCACATGTACACATACACACACAGACTCACACGCACGCACACGCGCACATTAAAAACGACAGATGAAACTTAAGCGATCCCTGTAGTCAAATTGTGCCGTGACAGGATACACCAGAGGAAACTAGAATATAATTAAGAACAGAACAAACAGGTCAGTAAACACAACATGAGCAGCAACAAGTACAAATGAAAAAAAGAGATAAATTAAGATTAAAAAGCTGTAAAAGCAGCAATAAAAGCTCTAATTCTCCATGTTTGGGTTTTGGTAAGTTTCACTCCTGTTTCCTGTTTACCATCTCTCAGATGAACATTATCGCCGGCGGTTTCTACGACGGTCTGATGCTCTACACTCATGCTCTGAATGAGACCATGACGGCGTCTGGTGGTCGCCCCCCGGGAAAAATCGTCACCAAGAGGATGTGGAATCGAACCTACCATGGTCAGTGCACATTGTGTGTGTCGGTGTCTGTGTGTGGCTGGGTTTGGAACAGTGATGGTCGCTGGTAGCTGGTAGCTGGTATACATCCAGCACCTTGCTTAAGGGCACTTCAGCAGACGGCCACTCGTGGTCGGGATCAAATCTGGGAGCTTACAGAAGCAGCAAACACTGAACCAACACTCGTCATGCTGCTCCACCACTGTTGACCCCTGTTGACCTCTGCTGATGTCTGCAGCATGTTCCTTATCTTCCAGCTTGTATCTGTATCTGCTCTGTTAGCCAACTGCAGTTTTCTAACAAACGTACATTCTGTTCTGCTGTGACATCAGCACGGCAGGAAAGAGAACTCATCAGTCTGCTGTCAGTCAGCCTGTGTGTGTGTGTGTGTGTCACTGATTCAGAAGTGTGTGTCTTTGCTGCGTGGTTTAGTGTGGTTCGTTTTCCTCTGGGTTCGGTTCTTTTGAGAAGGTCTGAACAGTGAATCACAGCTGGGACCAGAACAACCAGACTGAGACCATTTTGAGGAAATGATATCATCAGGTCGCAACCAAATGCTGTGGCGCTTTGAACACGAGCTGAACTCGTGGACAACTAAAAGCTGATCTATTGATTATTGATTGATCTAGAAGAAGGCTCGGTGTGTGTTGTTAGTGTAAACTAGGATCAATTTGAAACGTTTGTCAATTCTGTTGTTGTTTCTTGTTGCTTGCGACTTCTTCATTCTTTTATTTGATTCATTTTTTTCTTTTTATCTTTCATTCCTTCTATCATTTTTTCCCTTCATTCCTTCTTTTTGATAATTTTTTTACCTTCTTTTCATCCAACTTTCCCTTTTCCTGCCCTTTTTTCTTCGTTTTCTTCCTATTATGTTGTCTTTCCTTAACTCTTTACATTCCTCACATTGCTTTATCCCTCATTCTCTCATTCCTTTTTTATTTCTTCTTCTTCTTCTTCTTCTTCTTCTTCTTCTTCTTCTTCTTCTTCTTCCACCATCTCAAATTCTGAAAATCCAGAATCTGGAAATACAATAAAAGTATTTCTTTTACTTTAAAAACTTGAATACATTTTTCTCACAAAAATTTTAGACTTTTGAATGCAGTACTTTGACATGTAATGGAGTATTTTTCTACTGTGACATCGATACTTTTAAGTATTTGAGTACTCCTTGTTTTTTTTTTAAATGGACATTGTCTCAGCATTGTTTTCTGTTAAAAATCTGCAGAAGTCTGTGTTTTGTTACAGTAAATATTTCTGCAGAGATTTATGTCAGGCTTTTACTCCAAAAAGTATTATATTATCTTTTGAGTCATAATCTTTGACCTCCATCAAAACAGAAATATGGAAGAAAGGAGTCCAGACTCCAAATGACATCCATCATTGTTTGCATAATAAAACACAAACCAAATGACATCAGCGGTTTCAGCTCACAATGCTAAAAAATCGGATTCTTCAGTGGAAAGTGAATCTGTCATAATTAAAAAACTAAAAAAAACTGCTCTGATCTACACTTTAAAGGTTTTAGTGACAAATTGTTTAATTTATTTTGTTTGACTTTTATTTCCCTGCGTAGGTCTTTCATAATAAAAGTGACAAATGAGGGCAAGAAAAAAGGGGCAGAGGAGGATAAAATATCACGTTTTATTAAACTTATCTTAAATAATCTCATGTATTTTCTCTCGCTCTGGCTTTTATTTCTTCTTGTAATCCTTCATCCATGATCACCCACAGTCATATAACAGGTACAAAGTAATTAAGTACATTTACTCAAGTACTGGCTGAGAGTACAGTTTGGGAGTTTTGGTACTGTGTAGGTGAGCCTGGTACTTTATCTAGGCTTCAGAGCCGAAACCCGACTGGATTCAAGCTGGAACATCATGTTTACATGGTTTTAGTCCCCGAGTACCAACTCACCTGGACCCATTATGTTAATTTTTTAAATTTTTGGTCTTTCTCCTGGAGGGTCACTGAGGTGGATATGTGGGTCTTTGAGAAGATTCTAGAGGTTTTTGAAAAGATTCTAGGGGTGCTTAAGGAGGTACCAGGGTCATGAATTACATTCTCAAGGTGTTTGACGATGATTTGGGGATCCTTGAAAATTTTGAATGGGTCCTGTAAGAGAAAGGGGGTACCAAGAAGAGCCTGTCGGTGCTTGAGAAGGTTCTAGGTGCTCTTGAGGAGGCTTTATGGGTGATTGAGAAGGAACACCTAGGTGTTCTTGAAAAGATTTTATGGGTGCCTGAGGAGTTTGTAGGTGTTTCTGCTGAAAGCTTCATGGGCATAGCATCAACGAACGTGATGGACCGTTGATTAGTAAGGTTGGAACCACATCCGTGTCCGCTGTAGGCGGAGCCTAGCAGACCCTCATGGACTCACGGAAAGTATAAATAAGGCTTGTAGGTTTAACGCGCACAAAACGGGAATGGCTTGATTGACAGAGAGCGACCTACTGCCGCATTTTACCTGTTAAAATAGTTGCATATTAGTTGTTTTTTTTTTTTTAATCCCAATTTTTTGATTCAGCCATGTTAGACATTGTGTAATCGAATTAATCGGTTAAATTGATTGATCGTACAGGCTTAGTTCTAGGTGTTCATGAGGAGGCTTTATGTTGCTTGAGATGGTTCTGGGTGTTCTTGAGGCAGCTTTATGGGTGCATGAGAAGGTTTTTTCACATGTAAATTCAGATTATAAAAAGGCGTGTAGACCCCCAGCAGACACTGATTTCTGGAAAATCTTTCAGTTTCAGTTTGTATTGGAAACATGTTGCAATAACGTCTGGCTCTGGCAGATTTTATCACTAGTTTGAATAATGCCAGACTTTTATAAGTCAATAATGGACATAAATGATGTGATATAAAGTAGATTTCTTTTTCTGATTTAACTGTGAATGCTTGCGGTGGTAAAAACATTCATTGGGCTGCTTCCTGTCAGCGAAACTGGAAAAGACGGATGAGTTTGATTTGGGCTTTTGGCTCTTGATGAAGAAGTTTGTGTATCCTTTCTGTTTCTCCTCAACATCCTGGAAAGGAAAAGCAGAATTCAGAGAAAAAGGGGAAAAAGAAGTGTCAGCTTTGTTCCTGGTTATTGATCGACCTCATGGTCTTTGGTTTCTGCAGGCAGCCAAAAGCAGAGCAGCAGTCACTTCATCTTCTTGCCTGTTTTCCTGGAAGAATGTTTCTGGATGCTGAAAGAAGAGACATCACTGGAATTTGCTCCATTTTTACATTAATGAGACCCAGGTGGGAGGCACGTGGTGATCATTTACGCAAAACAGAGAATATTGGGCATTACATTGTTGTGTATTGAGAACTAAGCGGTGACTGACTCCCAACGTCATGGCACACCACCTTGAGTGATGAGCGCCGCTCGGATTCTCCACTTTGATGCTGCACTCAAAGTTCAACCAAATTCAACTTTGACCTGTCCGATGCTGACCTTTCTGACATGCAACCAAGGAGAGAACAGTTGTGCAAAGAAGCGAAACAGCTATGGAGGAGAAACTCACAACCTGCGTTGAGCAATTTCCCAAGTTGTACAACACAACTTCAAAATCGTATCATGATCTGGGAAGAAAGGTTGAAATGTCGGCGTTCGTTAACACGCATATAATCTACCATTGTATTTTAAATATCAGGTTAGCTACATCTGGAGCTAAAGCTAGCTTAGCTGCTAATGTAGGTTAGTTAACGACTGTGTTTACCTCTGGCACTTCTCGATGCTAACCTGTTGCAATGTTAGCTCTCTGCTCTGTATGCTGACCGACGTGTAGGCCATCGTGTGTGTAGGCAGCGAGGTAGATTGCTCTCTGAAGTGCAGTTACTGCTTATCACGTGAAAGCAGCCTGAGACACATTTCCCAGAAGCCCCTTGCTGTCTCTTGTCTCCCCTCTGTCTCCATTAAGGATCTTAAGCTGTGTTTTGCCAAACTCGCATCAGAGAAAACAAAATATCTCAACTATTACTGGTCTTCCATGGAATTAACTGTGGATTTTGATGACCGCTGACCTTTTCTCTCGTGTCTCATCATTACACTGTCACCACTACAGTTCTGGGCAGAGGCGCATGTAATGTTTTGCCAATCTGCCCAGAACTGCAGTGGGATCCATAATAATTGTGTAGGGCTGCACAGGGCTGTTCAGCGTTATTACTGTGCAGCATTTTCCTGTGATCGTTAGAATGATGAGATTTTAATGTCAGAAATTTTTTTAGGCTTTTATTCATGTTTCATTGCATTTGGTCTTTAGGATGAACAACAGAAGAAAAGAGTCTTTTCTGACATCCTTCACTTCTTTCAGCAGTGAAATTACTGTCATTTCATTTTCTGCCGCTTGTCATTTTATCGGTCTGCCTGTCTCATTACTGTCACTCCATCACTGCAGCGCTCGCGTCTTCTATCAGACTGTCTCCCCTCGTTAACTGATGGAGACCTGATCCCATCGTCTCTTTGTGAAAAGCCCCTGTTAGGCGGTGGAGGAGACCCCAAAAATAGCCTGGAAATCTAATCGTGTGAAAACAGATCCTCTTTGTCTCCTCCTGCCTTTCAGCCAGAGCTCCTGTCCTCATTCGTTCTGCTCTCTCCTGTCCTCTGTCTCGTCCTCTGTCCTCCGTATCTCTGGACATCCATCACCGTCTGCTGCAGCCTCCCTGAAGCCTTCTGAGGCAGCTTGTTGCCGGCTCTGCCCTGATAAATACACTTCACCACATTTCCGTCCAGGGGTTGATTGAAAAATTCTGAGTTTGACAAGGAATGAGGGCTGTAATGTTTTCATCTTCATCTGCTTCTGTCAGCAGGATTTTCTGAAGTAACAGGTTTGACGTTGTGTACATAGATGGGACATTGGTGGAAGAAGAGCTGATTAGATTTTGAAACTAAGATCCCAATCTTGAAAAAAAATTAAGGCATGTGTATCCTATAATGGACTATCAATAGGTGCACTCCAGATATTGATCCTGCTCCAGACATAGATTCAGACATTGATCCATATTCAGATATTCATCCAGATCCACATATTGTTGCAGATCTGGTGGATTAAATATATGCTGGGAAAGGGGGATCACATTGATGTTGCTGCTGTACATTAAAAATACATGTAGAAACATGTAGCAACCACCAATATGTAGCCAAGAATCAGAGAATAAAAGTTTAATTTTCAACACGTGTCATGTTCCACAGGTACACAATCGATGGACAAATAATGCACCTGATCCACAGAAGTTTTTGCACCTTTTTTTTTTTTTNCCTTTTTTTTTTTTTGTGATCATGGATCAGAGCCAAAATGACACTCAAAGCAGTACCACTAAGGGCCTGAGGATGGCAGCGTTGGTGATGGTACCAAAGAGCATGATACTTTTTATTTATTATATTTATTATTAATCTTTATTAATCCACAGCAGGAAATTAGTTTGTCACTTGTGCATAAAAAAACTTTTACATAAAAAAACTATACACATTAAAACACATCCAGTCGTACACATTCAAGACGGATCTCAAAATTATTCCACAACTCATAAAACACCATTTGCAAGAAATCAGGTACATATAAATACAGTGTATACTATGTAATAACTACCAGTAACAACAATCTCAATAACTATGACCCAGATTGATGGGCAATTTCATAGGGATGTTCCTGGTCCACAGAGTTTAAATTGTAATGCAACTGGTGACCTCCTGACCTTTAATGCTGCCATCAGGTCAATTTTCCCAACATTCCCAACACTTTAGTCCATGACAGGAATCCCAACAAGCAATGACCATATTTCACTAATTTGCTGAGCATATTCATGTTCCCCAGAGGATGAACGCTTTTCATTTTTTGACAGTCCCTAGTTCTCTCTCTCTCTCTCTCTCTGTTTCTCTTGCTCACTCACACAAAGATTTTCATAATTCATCACACAGAACGCTTCGATGCCATTTTTAGATCTATCAAATATCACTCCTCCTCCATGGATATCGGCTGTTTCTCTGCCATTCTGGAGCTTTTTTATGGAACCTGCAGAGGTCAAAGGCAGCCACACCTCCATCACTCTTACTGTCCTCCTCACAAAGCCATATTTTTTGTCTGGGTTTATTTATTGTTTAGCATAATTAAAGGACCATACCAGTGATTGTGCATGTATGAGCCTAATATATTCAATTTTCATGACAAATTTTTCCCAAAGCATACTACTGGAATGGTGAATTAAAAATGTTTTTCCTACCTTCCAGACCTCCATTGGTTTCAGTTCATTCTGGTACGCTATTAAAATCAACTTGTTTGTCTTGAAACGTTCTTGGGATAGATAATCCATCATCACCAACAAGACGTGTATTCAGGTTGTTTTTAGAAGTTATATAATTTTAGCATTAAAGTGCAATAAAAAGTGCAGAGCCTAATATATTAAATTTTCATGCATGTTACGTTACTGACAGTCATTTTCCAAAGGATAAAACCGTATTTCAGTTTTCCTGATATTTTGCAAAATCTCTTAATCTTTCAAAATCAAATATTCAAGTGATACACCCACCTTAAAAATCCATGTTTCTCCTGCTAATAGTTACACAGCCTTATGAAGTCACGGTCCTTTAAATTTTTCCATAAACACAGGTCTTCTTTTGGGACTATATTCCCTGGTGGAGGCATACATTCACTCCACACTTTTTATTGTGCTTAAACGCTAAAATTATATAACTTCTAAAAAAACCTGAATACACGTCTTGTTGGTGATGGATTACCTATCCCAAGAAAGCTTCAAGTATCAACAAGTTGATTTAATAGCAGAATGAACTGAAATCAGTGGAGGTCTGGAAGGTAGGAAAAACATTTTTAATTCACTGTTCCAGTAGTATGCTTTGGGAAATGATTGTCAGTAACAGTACATGTATGAAAATTGAATATATTAGGCTCAAACATGCAAAATGGATGCTATAGTCCTGTAAGTAGTTAACCAATCAGATCCTGGCTTTTTGGAAGAGACAGTACCTAAAAGTGTTTTCACTCAGTGTGGATCAGTAAATTTTTGCACATTAAACCATAGCAAAGGTTTCAAAATAGGTGAAAATATGAACTTTGAAATCTGGATAATACCTCCACTTTAATATTAGTTCTGAAAATAAAAAAGCAAAATGTTTTTGTAAAGTATCAGAATAATCTATAATATACAGTAGTTTAGAGCGTCTTGTTTTGAACTTCTCTTTTTTTCTTTATCATCTTATCTAAACTGTTTTGAGAATTGCCTCCAGTTTTCAGTCACGCTGGCCACACGCTGGAAAGCCATTTCAGCTTTCCACACGAACCTCTTCAACCTCAGAAACAATTCTGTTATTTCTGAGAGATGAAGAAATCTTTGCTGAAATGGACGACAGCAGGGAGAGATGAAGAGGCTCGTTTATAAGCTGTTTTTTTTTCTATTGTTGGCCGCCGTAGATTTCACACACAAACACACACACACACCCTGAGTGATGTTGGAGGTTGTAACATCTCTCTGCTTCCTGTTGTTCTCTTTGCTGGTTTGTGATGAAGCTGTTTACTCCATGTGTCTGAGAGATGCAGAGAAGCTTTAATGAGATTTGTCAATCTTTCCTAATCTCTGATTTACAAGATGTGGGCTGGCAAAACCTGAGATGAGGTGATCCCGGTTACTAGGCAACTGGTTTTCAGCTTTCAGGGCTAAAACTGGCTCTGAGAACAGGTAGAGCTGCTCCGTAATCTCTGAAATGTAACATGAAGAAATGTACGAAGCAGGAATTAACCAGACAGGAAGTGTCACAAAAGAAAGAAGGAAATCCAGAACAAACAACTGCTTCTCTTTTTTTTTTTTTTNTTTTTTTTTTTTCTAAAGCAAATTTGTGCCGAAACTATTCATCCTACAACAGAAAATTAATGACAGTTTTAATAATTGTCATTGTCATCAGGTAAACTTGCTAAATATTTACTGGTATGAGCTTCTCTAAAGGTTTCTGCTTTTTTGTTTCCTGTAAATCCTGTAAATTGAATCCATTTGAGTGTTTTTAGCTGGGAAGAGCTTATGTTTCGCATTTGTTTGTATTTTTTCCTCACTTTATAAACGTAAAATGGTTAATTAATTGTTGCAGTCTTAAAGCGCATTTATCTCCTTGACTTCCATAATTCAATGGGATTATTTGACAAACCATGAAAATATGAATTAAGTTGGTGGTTTTATGTTTTATGTTATGTTTGATAAGTCATGATAATTCTCTAATTTTATGCATATATAATTAATGTTTCTTTTACATAGTTGCATAACAGAATGTTAAAAGAGAAGTCTGCAGTATGAATTCATTAGTCACGGGCTAACATTAGCTAGCTAGCTAGCTAGCTGGTGTAAGTGTAGCACTTCCTGGACAGAATATCTTTAGATAAACGCTAAACAGTGGTGATGTTTGTCACTCTGTCTGTAAGCATCAAAGTATCATAAAAACTAAATCTCAGATTCAATATTCATGGTCTCCAGAAGATGAGCCATTTTGATGGACAAAAGGCAATGAATCGATTTTTTTTTTTCAGTTCTCATGTCAACACCATAGTTAGATTGATATCAATGTAAATTGGAGGAAGATTAATCTAACAGACTTAGATTATGCAATTACTAATTGATTTATTCAGACATGTAAACGTTATTATCAGTGTAAGCCGCGCTGCAAGCATTTCCTCACCTGCAGGACCCTCTGCATATTACGATTATGCAAACCATGGAATCCTCTTAATTCCATCCATGTATACGTCTTACTTACATTATTGCCTTAATATGCAGGGCCATTTCTGAACATCTTGGGGCCCTGTGCAACATCTTACACTGGGGTCCCCCAGCACAAACCAGGACGATCCACTGACTATGGCCAGGAGACCCTGGGCCAGTTTTTCCTCTTTGGCTTTTTTGGCCTTTCTTGTTTTGGACCTGGAGGATTACAAACACAGATAAAATACAAACACACCTGTTTGATTCAATGTCAGTATTCGGCAGCCTGCCAAAGGTAGCTGCCTTTGCAGCTAATGCCATTGTTCTGTCGAAACCAAAGGGGGCCCTGTGGCAGCCTAAACTGCCTTGCATTCATGGGGAGCAGAGCCATGCCTTCTTTCCTGTCATAGCGTTCACCACCTCAAAAAAAAAAAAAAAAAAAANAAAAAAAAAAAAAAAAAAAGCTGCATGGTGGCTTGGGTGTGAAAGCTGCACATACTGCCCATGGAAGAAACGGCTCTGTTAATAAGTAACTGTAAAAGTAAATGTAGTAGAGTAGTAAACAAAGCCTCTCAAGATGCTTCCTGTGTTCTTCCCAGCAGTTCAGGGGACTGAATCCATTTCCTAAAAGGCTTTTATTGTGAAACATTTGCAGGAAGTCTTGGGTTTTATCAGCAGCAGTTTAACATTGAGCTATAAAGACAGAAATCTCTGTCTGTGGCACCAACATCTCTACAACCCAGCATGTATGAGTTGAAATTCAGCAGGTTTGTTGCTCAGGACCCAAGGATGTGCAGCGTCACGTGTGAAGTTGTTTGGCTGAGCGGTTCTCAGGTTGAGCTGTGCTGGTAAAAAGTAGTCCACACAGCAGGATACACTCTGGTCCAGTGGCACGGTCTCAACCCGACCCTGTAGAGCAAACAAAGCTAGCTCACGAGCACCATAAAGTCTGGCCCATTCCAAACAGGCAGGTTTTGAACAGGCATTGTACTAGTTTATATAAAATAACAAGTAGAATCTCTCTGAATGAATTTATCAACAGCTAAAGCTGTGTTTGTACTAAAACTGAAACTCCGAGGAGCAGAATGAGTGAATATATCATGTTATGCTGATGAATTTATGCTGTGGAAGTTTTATATTATGATAAATTTACCATCACATTCATTACAGTGTAGAAAGTCATTTGGACTTAAATTTATATGATCAGGAAACAGGGAGGCTTCTTACTTAAATATAATCAAATATAAAACAGGGAAATTACAAATAATAATCCGATTCTCACTTCAGTGGAGGCAAAATAAAAACCCTGCCCACAATTTAAGAATTTTTTTTTTCAACATTATCCAGGAGAAATGACATTTTATTAGAACTAAAACTGAGAACATATTTTAGCAGGATGTGAAGATGATTTTCAGGAAGAATAGGATAAAATGAAATTGATCACTCATGACTGACTCAACATGAAGAAACTCCACCTAAATGTTCCACTTTTGCATATGTTCAACAGCTGTACTGAATCAAAAATCAAAAAATGCTTTAACGCAAAGTTTTAAACAAAGTTTTACACAAAGTTTTATCCACAAGTTTATCCACAAAAAAAAACAAAACAAAAAATCTGCTGCTACACACTTTATACAGGAACAGCTGAATTCATTCATTTATCCTTTTAAATAGACATCATGCTGCTTCCATAGCAAAACTACCAAACTACATTTACTGATGAAAGGACCATACCGTCTCCTTTGCATGTTTGAGCCTAATATATTCCATTTTCATACACGTAACGTTACTGACAATCATTTCCCAAAGCATACTGCTGGAACAGTGAATTAAAAATGTTTTTCCTACCTTCCAGACCTCCATTGGTTTCAGTTCATTCTGGTACGCTATTAAAATCAACTTGTTGATACTTGAAACGTTCTTGGGATAGGTAATCCATCATCACCAACAAGACGTGTATTCAGGTTTTTTTTTTAGAAGTTATGTAATTTTAGCGTTTAAGCTCAATAAAAAGCGTGGAGTGAATGTATGCCTCCACCGGGGAATATAGTCCCAAAAGAAGACCTGCGTTTATGGAAAAATTTAAAGGACCGTGACTTCATAAGGCTGTGTAACTATTAGCAGGAGAAACATGGATTTTTAAGGTGGGTGTATCACTTGAATATTTGATTTTGAAAGATTAAGAGATTTTGCAAAATATCAGGAAAGCTGAAATACGGTTTTATCCTTTGGGAAATGATTGTCAGTAACGTAACGTATGAAAATTGAATACAATATATAGCTCAGACATGCAAAATGAGTGGCATGGTCCTTTAATATCATAACCTCATATTTGTCTGATTTTAGTCCTTCACTCTACCTACTCTGCCTCTGAGCCTGAATTACCCCCCCCCCCCCCNCCCCCCCCCGGAAATAATCCTTATTAATGCATATTAATAATAATAATAGAGGTGGAAAGGCCATACTCCTCGGGAAAAAATGATATCTTAATAAGAAGAGGGAGAATGATCGGTGAAAGTGAAAGAATAAAAATGTAAAAAATGCTTGAAAAGGGAGAGAGGGAGAGAGGATGTAATAAGATTTCATCATAGATAATATCCATGACAAATAGGACATGGACATAAGGAGGCTGCTGACTGTAAAAACCACGAATAGGATGGAGAGAAGAGATCAGATTACAGCCCTCGCTCTCTCTCGCTCGCTTGCTCTCTCACTCTCGTTTCCGCTCCATTAACTAAGGGACAGCCACTTTTTGCCGCGTCTGATGGATGGGGAGGATTACAGCTGCTTTGCTGTGGTCCTGGTTGTCAACGCTCTGATTTAAAGGGCACACGTTATGCAGATCTCCATGTTTTTAATTTTCATTTTGGCTCTATTTCAAAACCTCTGTAATGTCTTAATGAGAAAAAAAAACCACTTCTACTTTCCCTGCAGCACCGCTGTGCACGCTGAGTTAAAACAAATCCTGTCACTGACTGGTTTTTAAGGTCTACTACCGAAAAGCCTTTCTGAGATCATCGTTTCATTTTTTTATGCCCTCTTTATTTTATACACTCTTTATTTGGCTTCAGGAGTTCTTGCCGTTCCTTGGTATTAAACCGCAGGCAGCCATTTCCTGCAAATAATCATATAACCCCCTATTGTACGTAAACTGTCTGGTGAAGAAAGTCGAGTCAAAAATGAACCCGTAGTTAAAAGGAGAGATGGCGTGAGACAGAAACTCCACAGATTTTTGGATTAGATAAGATGTGATGTATTGACCGGCAAGAAATACACGACCGCTCCAAAATGTGGAATCTCTAGTGATTTTCACATGGAATCAATGTTTCCAGTCATGTCAGACTAATTTAGTTTCATATGTATGTATGTATACAATGATTCTATATGTCTTAGTATTTTGCACCTACAGGTTTAAAATAATTTGCAAGAAGCTGTAAAACATTCAGACATTTTATTTAAATTGTCCAGAATGCTGACATGAGTTGTAGATGATTCCAGATTAATGTAGAGAAGCTGTATGTGGTTCCAGAGATTATTAGGAAATTCTAGATTATTCCCTGATGCTCTACAAACTGATGCTGAATATTTACAAAGCAGAGATTAAATCTCACTAAAATACTGTTATTTATCATTTAAACACTTTGAAATACTAAATAAAACATCTTAAAATACATTTTGGCGTTTGTTTAAGAAAAACAAAAACATTATTATTGAAAAAAGTAGCAAGAACTACTTAAATGACAAGTGATTCTAAACTTTTGAGCGGTCGTGTTTTATGGCAGCAAATACATAGAAGAGCAACTTGCAGGATAAAAATAAATGTATTATAAGGAAAAATCGTAGGGAGATAATAAGCTGCCTGGTTTTTTCAAAGCTCTCTCCTCCTAATTATTGTTTTGTCCGTTGCATCTTTGTCAGCCTTTGACTGACTGTCTGTGTGTCCTGATTAGAGGTGTTCTCCTTCAGATGAATAGCAATTATACATGTATTAGGCTCCTTTGTGGTTTGTTCCTTCAGAGCAGCTTGAAGCTAATTTTCATCATGGCCGCTTGTGTCGGTGCAGCTGTTGCGATTCACGTCTTCCTGGCTCCGATCCATCCCATTTACTTTCCCAAACGTACAGATGCTGTTTACTGTTCCTCTCACAGGCAGGAGGCTCCGTATTACAACTGAAGAAGTTTAATTAAAGGACCATACCAGTGATTATGCGTGTTTGAGGCAAATACATGGGCTGGCTAAGTCAGTTTTTTTTTCTTTTAAAACATTACTGAAAACTTTCTTTTATCATAAGACCTTCTCTTAACTGTTGCACTATTTTATTGTGGTTATTTAATTCTGTTCTTTTATATAATTGTTATTTTTGTCTCCTTGGATTTTATTTTTTGTGTTTTAATGACTGTTCTGTGCAGCCTCTTGTAACGTTGTTTTAAAAAGGTGCTATATAAAGTTATTATTATTATTATTATTATTATTATTATNTCTTGTAACGTTGTTTTAAAAAGGTGCTATATAAAGTTATTATTATTATTATTATTATTATTATTATATCCAACCCACAGGCATGTTACGTTGCTGACAACCATTTTCCCAAAACATGCTGAATTTGAATTTTTATTTTATTATTGTGTATCATGAATATAATATCAACATGGGCTCAGAAGATGCCATTATCACACATACAGAAAACCAGATCCAGTGTGGTACAAACTATACAGAAACTATATGTTCTACTATAAAGTCGCATAAAAGAACTCAAACTTAAACAAAATAAATAAATAAGGATTTCTTATACATTGTGAAACTTTTAGACATATTAAAGAAATGATCCATCTTGCCTTCTTTTCCAGGCTTTGGAGACAAAATTAGCCAAAACTTAAAAACATTAAAATTAAACAACTGCTCCAATTTTTCAATGTTGCTGCACCAAAATATTTCTGGATTTTGGAGAAATATTTCATTAAATGTTGGTACTCTTAGATCATCCCAAAGTACAGAACAAACTGTCAACTTCTTTTAATTTTCACAGTCTACTTTCTTCCTGCATGCTTTTAAATCTACTGTTGAAATGGTCAAGATTAGATTTGTTTTTCCTACCTTCCAGACTGCTGTTGGTTTCAGTTTATTCCAACATCTATTAAAATGAACTTATAGAGAATTGAAACGCTTGAGATACGTAATCCATCACAGCGAACAAGATGTCTATTACAATTTTTAAATTGAAGTCACTTTATTTGTTTTTTTTTATTTGTTATTTTTGATTTATTTTTAGTCCCAGGAGCAGACTGCTTTTTACTGAGAAATTAAAAATGGCCGCTCTTTCTACAATTGGGCGTACATGTTAGCATGCAGACTAAACATTGAATTTTAAGGTGTGAGTATCACCTGAACATTTCATGTTGAAAGATTAGGGGATTTGGCAAAATAACAAGAAAACTAATATATAGTTTTATGTTATGGAAAATGGTTATCAGTAACTACGGGTAGCATTCATTGGACTTAAATATGCTAAATCATTGGTATGGTCCTTTAACTCTCCTCAGTGATTTTGCAGGTTTTCACTGAATTTGGTTTTTGTTTCCCTTTAAAAAGCTGCAAAAAAAAAAAAAAATCCTTTACTATAGTGGTTCTCAAATCAACAAGCCATCAACTGTAAGACAAATCACAGAAAAACCTCATGCTGCATACGCGTTAGCACGTTAGCACGTTTAACAAGCTGCTGTCCCACAACAAAAAATGAAAACATACAGGAACTGATTTCTTCTTCAGTTCCAAATAACACATTCATGCCTCCTCTTCAGTTCAGGTGAGTTTCTGTTCCGTTTGCAGCTTTTGGCTTTGTGATGTCACACTTTTGAGTTAAAATGTTGGACACTTCTGTAGTGTCTCAGCTTTTATTGCTGTTGTTGCAGTAATGAAAGAAATAACACACACACACACACACACACACACACACACACACATNCAGCTTTTATTGCTGTTGTTGCAGTAATGAAAGAAATAACACACACACACACACACACACACACATGAATCACTTAAGAAGAAAACAAAGATTTTACCAACCTAGATCAAAAGTTAACTGCATCACATGGCTGCGTGTGTATTTGTTTGTACATTCATACTTATAATTTTGTGTGTATGTCTTGAATGAATAGTCTGACTCACTTCCACACAGCCTTACTGTGTGTGTGTGTGAGAGAGAGAGGGAGAGAGAGAGATAGAGAGAGAGAGAGTGTGCTTGTTTATTTGGGTTTGTATATTCATACTTATACGTATGTCATGACTCACCTCCATGCAGCCTTTGCTCTCTCTCTCTCTCTCTTTCTCTCTCTCTCTCTGTGTGCGTGTGTGTGGTCTACATGTATTTATGGCTTTAATAAGCTCTCAGCTCTGTGACATTTCCACGTCTGTAAATGTCAGCCTCTGACATAACAAGACGGCTGACCTCCGCTCGCTCTGTGTGGACCGTTGCTCCACCTGATTATAACCTCTCTGACCTGTCATTCCGCCTCATCATAACCTCTCTGACCCGTCACTCTGGACTGACGCCACCATCAGACAGAAATGTTCTCCACATTTAGCAGAATTAAAACCAGCTGCGTTAATTTTCAGCAGTTCAGCCAAACATCAGCTCAAACTGAAATATAATTTAAAAATAATAACAATATAATAATAAAAAATATCACTTTTCAAAGACAGACTAAATAAAAAAGAATTTTTTTTTTTTTTTTTTTTTTTTTTTTTTTTTNTACATGTCTGGCCACCAGGTGAACCCCACTCAGGCCTGGCTCCAGGAGGAGGCCCAGGTTAAGATAAAAAGCAGCAACTTCTCACAGTGTAGAAAATGGAATCAGCGAAATTCTTTCTCGTTAAATGACTAAAACAGTTAAATATCAGAAGAACATGAACAGATTTTTCTGATGGCAGAGTCTGTTTGGGTTGTTGCTGTTGTTTTCTTGTTCTCTGCTCTGACCAATCACAGACTGCTCTCTCTCCCCCCATCCCTAATTGCACTGTTGCCATGGAGTTGATGGTCTAGACTTGAGTTTTAATGGTCGTCATAGCATGGGTTGACTGCTAATTGGCTGTAATTAACCTCTGATGGCTATTTTTATTTTTTTTTCTGTTCACAAAGCAGAGGGATACAGCCCCCCCCCANCCCCTCTCCAGTCCCTCCCTCTGTTTTTCTGCCACTTCTTCAGTCACTTTTCATGCTGAACTCAAATTTCTTGATGTGTTATATGCATGGATGCACAAACTGTGATATATCTGATAATGAAAGGCCAGCATGCATATAAACCATACAATAATTAAACCAAAAATAACTAGACAATGAAAGGCAACAACGAGGCAAATCATAAAAATTAAAAATTATAGAAAAGTTGGTGTTTTATACAAACACATGCATCCACATACGCTGTATTTTTACATTCTTTCTGTATCTCTGCATGATTTATTAAGCTAATTCAAAGCAAACTTTAGCTGTCTTTCTATCTTACGCAGTTGCACAGGTTGATTGATAAGTTCCGAGCCTGATGATAAGGGAGAAACACAGGTTCGAGGCTCAGCACTTATCAATCAGCCCTTGTGCAAATCAACACACAGAGATACGATGTTATTACATGTCGATGTTTACATGTATGCATAAATAAATAAATAAGTGAATAAAGAAATCTTTCATCCTCGCCATGTTTTCTCAGGGGTAACGGGTTTGGTCCACCTGGACGAGAACGGAGACAGAGAGACGGATTTTGCTCTGTGGGACATCATGGACACCAACAGCAGTGCCTTCCAGGTGACTGCAGCCAGCATACACACAGACACACACACACACACACACGTTTCCCATTATGTGTATGAACTGCATGTATGACACAGTGAAGGCTGTGTTAGTTATCGATCAGTCCTTCTCTTCACATCAGAGGAGAGCCGCAAAGCGTGAGGCATGATGGCTGCAGAGCTTAAAACCAGGAAACTAGAAAACAGAAGAAATCTTGAGAATTTTCACTGAATCAGAGCAAACAGACCACAGGTTTGACACTTCCTATAAAGTGCGTCTCGTAGGGCGTTTTCACACTTGCTTCGTTTTGAGCGTTTGTTCAGACTTCGGGTGTACGTGAACACAGCAGTCGAACTTGGGTCCACGCTAAAATAACCATTCCAATTCAATTCCAGCCAAACTGTGGATTGTCGAACTGTGGTTCGTTTGTGGTGAGAACATAATCCACTCTAGTCTCAAACCAACTTCAAGGCAATCTATTGATCTATTGATTGATTTAGTACTGGAGAGGGCTGAATGTTGCAAATGCATCTCTACAACTGCGGTAAAGTTTGTTTTACGTTAGACGCTTGTCAGATATCTGCTTTAAAACCATTAACCACTGAGCGTAATAGCAGAATGAACTGAAACCAGTGGAGGTCTGGAAGGTAGGAAAAACATTTTTAATTCACCGTTAAAGTAGTATGCTTTGGGAAATGATTGTCAGTAACGTTACGTATATTAGGCTCAAACATGCATGATCGCTGGTGTGGTCCTTTAAGTTTGGTTCGTTTGGGCATATGTGAACACAGCAGTCTAACTCAGGTCCATACCAAAATAACCAGACAGTCTCGCTCTGTAATTGAAGTGTGTAGCAATGTGTTTGTGGTGAGAACATAATCCGCACTAGTCCCGGACCAACTTCAAGGCAATCTATCGATCTATTGATTGATTTGGTACCAGAGAGGGTTGAATGTCCTAAATGC
Organism: Lucifuga dentata; assembly: GCA_014773175.1. Taxonomy (NCBI): domain Eukaryota; kingdom Metazoa; phylum Chordata; class Actinopteri; order Ophidiiformes; family Bythitidae; genus Lucifuga; species Lucifuga dentata. The sequence goes on from VXCM01005419.1 coordinate 55,081, forward strand.
GTCTCTACAACTGTGGTAAAGTTTGTTTTACGTTAGACGCTTGTCAGATATCTGCTTTAAAACCATTAACCACTGAGCGTANGGTAAAGTTTGTTTTACGTTAGACGCTTGTCAGATATCTGCTTTAAAACCATTAACCACTGAGCGTAAAACAAACTTTACCACAGTTAAGCTCCACCTTTGAAGAGTCACAGCAATGAAAACAGATGCTGTGAAACGGTCCTAACATATCAAACTTCCTGAACATGTCTTCAGATGAACGCGTTGAAGGTTAGCGTGTGTCGTATGTGCTCAGTATAAACATCACTCTCCTGTTGTGAATCTTCTTCACCTCACATGAAGCAGCAACAGGCGGTTTTACATGTTTTCTTTAAATCCAGCTTCTGCCGTCATAACTTTTTCTGTTATGTGAACAACTTTTGGCTTTGACTAGGAAAATATCAAAATTCTGTCTTTNTCATAACTTTTTCTGTTATGTGAACAACTTTTGGCTTTGACTAGGAAAATATCAAAATTCTGTCTTTGTCCCAGGTTATTTAGCTTTCCTGACTTCTTCCTGTTTTGATTTTGTTACTCCTGCCCCCAGATGCTTTCTGACCAATGAACCGAGTAAATTTGTTGATATATTTTGGTCCGATTGAATTTTTTATGCTGTGTGAAACTGAATCAAACCAACCATAAATGCATCATTAACAGATTCAGATTCAGACCAGAGCAAACAATCTACAGGTCTGGAAACGCCCTGACTTTTTAAAGCTGAGTTTGCTGTTTTGTTTTTTTTTATCAGATCGTGTTGGTGTATAACAGCTCAGAGGAGCAGCTGACCTCCATGCCTGGGACCTCGCTGCACTGGCTGGGAGGAGTTTGTCCTCCTGATATTCCTCTGTGCGGATTCAAGAACNCCTCGCTGCACTGGCTGGGAGGAGTTTGTCCTCCTGATATTCCTCTGTGCGGATTCAAGAACGACAACCCCGTCTGCCTGACAAGTCAGTGGATGTTCAAGTTTAGTTTCAGTTTCAAAAAGCCGGTCGGAGGCTCAACCGCCAAGAATCAAACCACAGCATGAGAAGCTGCCGTCGCTCTCAAATGAATTTACAATTTATTTAATACACAGACTGAGAGTAGATAAGCATTTATTTTGTTTTCTGATTTTGTTACAGATTTGTTTAAGAAATGTCTTTAAACGCAGCAGGAGTACAAGATATTATAAATTTTCATCATCTTCAATCACGTCTGATATCTTAAAATTACAATATGTGGTCAAAAAAAAATGAAAGATTTGGAATTTAAAGAACCATACCACCCATTTTGCATGTTTGAGCCTAATATATTCAGTTTTCATACATGTTACGTTACTGAAAATAATTTCCCAAAGGATAAAACCGTATTTCAGCTTTCCTGATATTTTGAAAAATTTCTTAATCTTTTAAAATCAAATATTCAAGCAATACACTCACCTTAAAAATCCATGTTTCTCCTGCTAATAGTTACACAGCCTTATGAAGTCATGGTCCTTTAAATTTTTCCATAAACACAGGTCTTCTTTTGGGACTATATTCCCCGGTGGAGGCATACATTCACTCCACGCTTTTTATTGAGCTTAAACACTAAAATTACATAACTTCTAAAAAAACCTGAATACACGTCTTGTTGGTGATGATGGATTACCTATCCCAAGAACGTTTACAGTATCAACAAGTTGATTTTAATAGCAGAATGAACTGAAACCAATGGAGGTCTGGAAGGTAGGAAAAACATTTTTAATTCACCGTTCCAGTAGTATGCTTTGGGAAATGATTGTCATTAACGTTACTTTATGAAAATTGAATATATTAGGCTCAAACATTCAAAATGGTGGTATGGTCCTTTAAGCTTAGATTTGATTTTAGTTTTAGTTACTGCAGCTAACCAATTGATTTATAGTTAATCTATTGATAATTTTTTCAGTGATTAAAATGTGAAATGAAAAATAACAAAAGACACAAATGAATCTTCATGGTCTAAAGTGCAGTTTTCAGATTGTTTTTGTCTTAAAGGATCATACCAGTGATTTTACGTGTTTAAGCCCAACATATACTGTACAACCCACATACATGTTACGTTACTGACAACCATTTTCCAAAACATAAAACTATATTTTAGTTTCCTGTTATTTTTTAAAATCTCCTAATCTTTCAGAATCAAATGTTCAGGTGATACACACGCCTTAAAATTTAACGTTACGCCTGCTAACACGTACATCTTGGGACTATATTTCTTGGCGGAGACACATTTTCTTCTGGGTCATTCTGTGTTGGATCAGTTAAATAAAGTAACTTTGATAATAAAATAATAGCAGTGTTTAGTTTGCTGTGATGAATTACTTACCTCAGACATGAATCAAGTCTCTTAACGTTATCTCTTTCTCTCAGAGACCATCACCATCCATCAGATGGTCTCCATCGTGGTCTTCTTCATCTTCACTATGACCCTCACCATCACCATCTTCATCTACAGGTGTGAGCTCCCATTGTTATAATGCAAATACGCTGATGAATCCATTCTGATTGATTCTGTTTGTCTATTATAATCTGTGTTATGGTACTGTTAATGAAACCCAAAGCTTCCTGCAGGTGTTTCAGAATAAAAGCTTTAGGAACATCGGGTCAG